>JAKTWD010000555.1:0-74524 GCA_030581935.1 Metschnikowia corniflorae | reverse complement strand
CACTTGAGTGAGATGCTTGCTCCAACAAATACCACATTCACCAACCTACGCAACCTCAATTGGTTCGTGAAGGTTGTACGAAAAGTTTACCTACGTAGGGTTCGGGAGCACCAAGGCGGTGTCCACTTTTCCCCCCTCCTGGCGAGACAAGTGTCTCGAGCCTTGAGGCGGGTCACTCAGGCGGGTCGATGACACAGGGGTAGCCCCCTGTAATAGACAAGTTGTGGGCGAGAATTTCCCATGAGGAAGTCCAACTCAAAACTCCATACTCCATTGGAGGTTTTTTCTATAGACTATATAGTTTTGCTGAGATGAGGCTCGCATAGCAGCCGAATCACAGCACCCCCCAATGTGATGATTCTTTAAAAAAAAAAAAAAAACTGTTGCGCCTCCAATCAAAGAAGATCGTTTTTCCACTCTTTAACATAACCGAACTTCAAGTTTCAACTCTCATAATTTTTCAAATTCA
Organism: Metschnikowia corniflorae; assembly: GCA_030581935.1. Taxonomy (NCBI): domain Eukaryota; kingdom Fungi; phylum Ascomycota; class Pichiomycetes; order Serinales; family Metschnikowiaceae; genus Metschnikowia; species Metschnikowia corniflorae. The sequence goes on along the minus strand of JAKTWD010000555.1, from coordinate 74,055 downwards.
TTGCCCGCAACATTCAATTCTCCCTCTCAATTTACCTTACTAATTGTCACCACCATTGAGCATTCCTGCCTAATCATCGCATCGGCCTCATCTCACCAGGTGCAGGCGCACCTCACCTATAGTGAGAGAAGCAGAAGTGAAATATCCAACCCCATAAAATACCTCACTGGACTCTCGAAAATGGGAAAGTACAGAGAAAGGTTCAATGCAAAGGCCCGTCTGGGTATGCTTGCCAAACAAGCGGCGCTCAAAAAGGCCCGCAACAAGCAGTTCACAAGGCACTTGGAAGACACTGAAGAGGCCGCACCCGATTCTGGAAATATTTCCCACGCCACTGAAGACGACTCGAATGCCGAGATTTTGAAACCAATGTCGGCCGAGGAGAAAGAAGAGCGCAAAAGAAAGCTTGCGGAGTCTTTGTACTCTGAAAACGAGAAGGAGTCCAAGATGTCCCGCGCCAAAAGGAAGCGCTTGGACAAGTACATCGAGCACCAGATCAAACGAGAAGAGAAGAAGGTGTTGATGGAAAAGCTTGCCGGAACAAAAATGGACACCAACTTGCTAGCTCCTCTGAAGCTACTAGGGCAGGGCAAACAGACCAGGAAGGAGGAGATGGTCGAAGCTCTAGAGCTTGAACGACAGGGCCGTGGGGATGAAAGAACCCGTGACATCTTGTATGAGGAAAGGGAAGTCAAAGAGTGGAACGACGAAGATTTTCCCGAACTTCAGCAAAGACCAACACAAACCGATGAAAACGGAGATGCTGTGCCCCAATCGAGATCGACTTTCGTAGATTTCCGGCCCCTGTCTTCGGGTGGGTCTGGCTTCGGCTTCGGCTTTTCGAATCTACCACAAGTCGAAAAACTGAGCAAACCAAGCACATCCGCGAAGAAAAAGTATACATGGCGGTTGAAGGTCGAGCAGGAGGAGAAGAAACGAAACAAGCATGAAGACGAAAACGATTTTTTGCTGAGCGAGAATGACAGTGCCAACAGTGATGAGGAGCTTCTGCCAAACACAGACTCCGAACCTCTGGATACCGAGCAGGTCGCTTCAGATTCAGACTTTGACGGATTTGATGACGAAGAGGATTCTGTGGGAAACGAGCCGAAACTTGAAGATTCCGCAGAAGATGAGGTCAAGTCAGGTGCTGAGGATGTGAGTGAAGAATCGGAAAACGAGGAGGAAAATCTCAATGACTCCGATGACTCTGATGAGTCTGATGACCCTGAAAACTCCGACGACGTTGACTCAGACGAGGATCTCCCGAGACTTCTTCAAAACAGACCCAAACATTCCAAAACCGCAGAGTCCTTCAAAGAGTGGGCGGAACAACAGGTACGCGAGCTCGAGGGCCGCAAGGAAATGGTGCTTCCTGAGCTCGGGGAGGATCTCAAAAAACAGTATGCCGATGGAGTTCATATAAAGGAAGAGTTTTCCGAAGATGAGAACGCAGTTCCCATAAACCCGGACTTGCAAAGAAACGCATTCTATGTGAACGTCTCTCGCCCCATAGAGATCCAAGAACAGAGAATGCAATTGCCTGTGTTTGGCGAAGAGCACCGTATTATGGAGGCCATCCACCACCATGACTGTATTGTATTGTGTGGCGAGACCGGATCAGGAAAAACTACCCAGGTTCCCCAGTTCTTGTACGAGGCCGGATTCGGTAATCTCGACTCCGACCTATACCCGGGCATGATCGGAGTGACCCAACCTCGAAGAGTCGCGGCCGTTTCCATGGCGAATCGTGTCTCCTCTGAATTGGGAGAGACACACGGAAAGCGGGTCGGATACCAGATTAGGTTCGATGCCACAGTCAAAAACGAGGGCCAGGCAAACGGGACGGCCTTGAAGTTCATGACTGATGGTGTGCTTCTTCGTGAGATGATGAGCGATTTCTTGCTCACAAAATACTCGGCGTTGATTATTGACGAGGCCCACGAGAGAAACGTCAACACCGACATTTTGATTGGAATGTTGAGCCGTATTGTCAAGCTTCGAAGAGAACTTGCCAAACCGCTTAAGTTGATCATCATGTCGGCCACGTTGCGCGTGTCGGACTTTTCCGAAAACAAGCAGTTGTTCCCAACCCTGCCCCCGGTCATTCAGGTCGACGCCAGACAGTACCCTGTCTCTGTGCACTTTGACAAAAGGACCAAATACGATTATTTGGAGGAAGCGTACAAGAAAACGTGCAAAATCCACAAACGGTTGCCCCCAGGCGGGATCCTCATTTTCCTCACCGGCCAGCACGAGATCAACGGGCTTGTCAAGAAGCTCCGGAAAGAGTTCCCCTTCAGGAAATCCAGAGCCCAGGTCTATGCCGAGGATGAGAACGTCAAGTACCAGGCTAGTCACAACGTGGCCATGGAGGCCGAGGATGTGGATTTGGATATTGCCTTGCGTGAGCGCAAAGCAGAGGAGGCCGAAAACGGTTCATCTGCAGAAGAAGACTCGGACGAAGAAGAGGGATTCGATGAGGAGAGAGAGGCCCACCAGTCCGACTCGGACCCCTTGTATGTGCTTCCGCTTTATTCTTTGCTTCCCACAAAACAGCAGATGAAGGTTTTCGAAAACCCGCCTCCAGGCAGCAGACTCTGTATTGTTGCCACAAATGTCGCCGAAACGTCCTTGACCATCCCTGGAATCCGGTATGTGGTCGACAGCGGGCGGTCGAAAGAGCGTAAGTTCGACAAAGAGACCGGTGTGCAGTCCTTCGAAGTGGACTGGATCTCGAAGGCGTCATGTGATCAAAGATCGGGTAGAGCCGGAAGAACGGGGCCAGGCCACTGCTACCGTCTCTTTTCGTCGGCCATCTATGAGCAATACTTCCCGCAGTTCAGCCAGCCCGAGATCCTCCGCATGCCGGCTGAAAGCACTGTTCTCACTATGAAGAGTATGGGTATAGACCACATTGTGAACTTCCCCTTTCCCACCCCTCCCGACCGGGCGTCGCTTTCGAGAGCAGAGCGTCTATTGGTGACCTTGGGTGCTTTGGACAAGACACAGAAACACATCACCGATTTGGGCCGCACCATGTCCCATTTCCCGTTGAGTCCACGGTACGCAAAGATGTTGATTGTGGGCAACCAACTCGAGTGTTTGCCCTATGTTATCGCGATTGTATCTGCGCTTTCTGTGGGAGACCCTTTCATCGACGAACAGGAGCTTGGGATCGCAGAGGCCCGGCCTAAACCAGAGAAAGGCAGCGACGAAGAGTCGCAGGATTCGGACGCGGAGGAGGTGCAAGCGGACCTTGAGAAACGGAGGAAAACAAGAGCCAAGTATCATAAGTCACGTGCCATGTTCTGCCGTCTCGACTCCCACTCGGACGTGTTCAAGCTCCTCTCTGCCGTGTGTGCCCTTGACCACGTGCCAGCGGAAATGCAGCCGTCGTTCTTGAATGACAACTTTTTGCGGGTCAAGGTGATGGAGGAGATCCACAAGCTCCGGAAACAGATTGCGTTTATCGTGGAGTCGAACGTGCCGCAATTGGCGAAGGCAGGAAACTCGGAAAAAACTCGGAAACTAGGTGTTCCCTCAAAGGAGCAGCTTTCTGCCATGAAGCAAATCGTGGCATCCGGGTTCGTGGACCAGGTGGCGATCCGAAGCGATGTGCTCGACCCAGATATGAAGCTCTCGAAACGCGCCGGCATCATCAGTGTGCCCTACTCCATCCGGCACCCAGTGGCCACATATGGCTCAGATGTTGAGCCGCACGTGTACATTCATCCCGGGTCGATGATTGCAAGCTCAGGCACCACGCCTCCACAGTATCTCGTGTACCAGTCGCTCAACAAAGGATCGAACCAGCGAGAGGGGAAGCTGGTGAAGTTGAGAATGAAACCTTTGGTCGATCTTTCGGGCAGACAGCTTTCCAACATCGCCAAGGCCTCGCTTCTTCTCACCTACTCCAAGCCTTTAGGCCACCCATATGCACCGAAACCAATCACTGCAAATAAGAGGGAATGCTATGTGGTGCCCAGGTACGGCGCTGCGCTTGGTGACGGTGGGCTCGGCTGGGACTTACCGGTGGAGAAGGTGATCCAAGTGAAACAAAACGGTCTGTGGGTTGTGGAGGAAAAGTAGGTCTCTTTGCTTAGAGGGTTAGTAGGTGAAGATACGAACGATGATATGAGATCGTATGAAGATATTTAGGATTGTTCTTGGGTAATTCGACGATGCTATTGGAGAACAAAAATGAGGCAGAATGACTCAGCTAGACTTGTCTGGAATTAAAGTAAACTCGTCCTCTTTTTGAGGTGTAGCCTCTTGTATAGAGCTTCTTGATACTTGAGTTTGGTTGTTGAAACTCGTCTAGAACTTCGGTTGAATCCGCTCAAGACTCTTTGTCACTGCCACGGTCGTAGAATTCGGGTGTTCTTCACAAGGGCGAAAGCAAGTTCTGGAACCAAATACTTGGCTATTATCACAGCCTCACTCAGTGCTTTAAAGAGATATGCACAGAAAGGGATATCTGGTGGGAACAGCTGCTTCAAGGAGACATCAAGTTATTTTATTTCAACCTGACGGCCGCGAAAAACGTATCTATGTATCACAAGCAAAGCTGCGTGCAGCTTTATTACTTCGGTATTGCCGCCCGCTTGCTCATTTGGGCTGTTTGGATCCGAATTTATCTCGTACGAGGAGTACTTGCCATGGACAAAAAGTAAGCATCTTTCCGACAATTCTGGCTAAAGTTCTATGGTCTAATTTCTCTCGAGGTTCCACTCCTCTCTCTTGCCAGTCTCGAATACTAATATATATATATGTATTTCCTGGCTGCGAAATTGCCCTCTTCAACAGTGTTGCGCGCTCGCGTAATTTTGCGTAAATCGTAGAGAATTATGCTTTCACGCTAAAAATTACGATTGTGAATTACGATTACGACGACTCCCATTTTCGTAAATCGTAATTTCCTCGTGATACGTTTTAGTTTGATGTTTTTTACGATTCTTTTACGATGGGTTTACGATTTTATTACGATTGTTTTACGATCTTTTACGATCTCCACGGTCTTATAAGGTCTTTCTTCAGTGAGGCGCCCATTAACTAGTGCTGCACATCTGTTCAGATATTGTGTTAAAGCCCTAAGCAGAGGCACCTAACATGCATGTGTTCACGACCGTCAATTTTGTGATAGTCGAATGCTCCACGCTTGTTGATTGAAGAAAAAAGAAACGAGAACAACTCGCCTCATTCACGCCGCCTTCTCTTAGCCCACTTTTACCATCTGCGTGCTCAAACGATGACGGATATCTCTTCGGATGAGTCTTGCTCACAGGCTGAATTCAACTCCAATGCATCGAAACAGCTGAGTGCTGAGTTCGCCTGCTTTCAAATTGTGGTGACAGGGCTATCCTCTATATTGCCACCGCTCTTGATCCAGTAAACAAACTCAGATATTTTGAGACCAGAGAATCGTTCCCGCGTGTCTTGGTAAGTTGCCTTAGGAGAAATTTGGAAGATTTGTTCAAATTTTACGAAAAGCACGACGGAGCACAGAGATTCCAAAATGAAGCAACTGTCGAGCACGGCTTACAAATTGACAACCGGCCAGGCAGAGTAAACTTCCCTTATCTTGGTGACCATGAAGGGTCTGAAGACGAAGAGAACGAATTAGCGGCCTACCTTTTTGATAAAACTGAAAACTCCGACATTGCCGATTATTATCGCAGCAGGAATAGACAATTTCCTATACTTTATCTGCTTGCAAAAGACATTTTGACTATTCCAGCTATGTCAGCGCCGGCGGAATCCTTTCTTTTCAAATTGCGGCGAAAGGATCACAAAGAAGAGAAAGAGATTTTTACCAGCCACAACCAAAATGATGACAGTGGTAAACGGCAAGGTGAGGAAAAGAAGGCCAGATGACTTTGACCTGGGTATGGAACTGATGATAAGAACACTGAATACGACGTGGAGTTATGCGACCAGGTCGCGAGAGAGATCAAGGACAATGATGATGATGAGATGAAAGTCGACGCTGGTGAAGTTGTCGAGATCAATTGAGTACGTGCATTCTTGATGATCGGATAAATTCGCCATTTTCGAGCAGCTCTATCTAAGCACGAAACAGCTCATTTCTTCACACATCAGTCAACTTGACAAAAATAAAATACGTTTCGCTTGGATCTCTAGGAACACAGTATCGAAGTAAGTGTATACATAAATTCATAATATCAACACATTTTCAAAGTGTTAAGTGGAGAGATTGCCCACAAATAAGAGTAATTTAGCCAATCTCTCATACTAATGAAGATTATGGTACCGTAATATTCATGTTATGGCAATTTTCGGTAGCGTGTTTCCAAATCCTAGATATGAATTTGTTGCGGCAAGATTATGAACAACTTCAGAAGAAATTACGAAATTATTACGCCAGAAGTACGAAAACCTTACGAGAGATTACGCCAGAATTACGATTAACGATTACGATGGTGATTACGATGGCTCTCATATAATGGAACCGGGTCTGGCTCACGGTCTGGCTGCAGTGGCCCTGGGCCTGTGCGATTTACCACTCCACCCAAAAATTAATAAACCACCATAAATAACCTAGTCGAGCAGATTCAACACAGATTTTAATAATTTCAAACAATCGATATATTATGAGTGGCCTCAGCGGCAAAACTCTCTCAAATCTCAAAACTCCCTCAAAAATTCACTCTTTGAACGCCTTCGATTGACCCCCGTGAACCATGTTCACTGGGCCCTGCAGGGCCTTAAGTTCAGGGCCTGAACCCACCGCGAAAGCAGGCCCCATTGATTTCAGTCTGGGGCCACGAACCACGCGAAAAAACCTGCCCAATGCCCTCTGTTTACCTGAGATCTCACTTACATCCGATCCTATATCACGTCTATAGGCGTACAATTGCAAAACTACGATTCAAATAATAATTGATGAGTGAAAACCACGGGCGATCTCCCCAGTCGCTATTTGCGGAACCGGAAGAACCGGTGCTGCGGCTGTTGATCCCAAATTATATTCTCGACCATGCGTCGCAGCGATTGTTTGCCATATCGGTGTTCACGGCAATCCAGTGCTGGAAAATCTACGACATTTTGCTCATAAAAGCCGATGCTTTTTCTCTAGCGAAAGCTGCTTCGGCTGCTGGTGGAACCTCCGTGGTGGCGGGGTCTCTAACGGGCCTAAATAACTTCACGTTTGTCTTAAAATACGCGTTTATAGACGGGCTTTTCCTATGGCTGCTTCCGGTTTTGAACATCCCTTTTTTGGCGTTTTCGCCGCTCTTGACACTTCTTCTCACCGCGGCCATCAATGCCGTAAACTTTGCGCTCACGAGCAACGGGGCGTTGCCGCTTTTGCTGAGCACGTTTGTTCCGCTCTGGAACATGTTCCATAAACACAAGGAGTTGACCATTACGGGCGATTCTGTGTCGCCACAAAGCTCTGTGAACATGAACTCCCACTTTAGGGGCCGGTACACGATCCAGTACTTGCCCGAGTCTTCGGTGATGCTCAATCCTTTCAATTTCCAAAACATGTGTTTGGAGTCACCTGAACTGGGGTCGATGTTGTTTCCCTCATCCATCAACCTACCGATTGAGTTCAACACGACCAGCGACGTCGGGCACGTTCTGATCCAACGCACGACCCCGGAGAACACCATTGAATACTTGAACTATACCAGGAAGGAGATCCGTAGGTTGGTGCGGAAAGACTATTCCAAGTACGACACCTACGCAAATTACGTTTCTACTGATGAGCGTGTATTCTACATAGACGCTGAGATCAGACAACCGGGAAGATACAAGATCAACCAGGTTGTAGATGTGGATGGTATGACCATTCGCCAGTATAAAAGCGAATTTACCATTGGACACTGTCCCTTTGCGAAGTTCAGTTACCCTGGAGTTGAGAGCACCTATTCGGGGTACAAATGTTTTTCCAAAGACGCGTCGGATCTCTCGTGGACTGTGCCCATGGTTACTGCGTTCGGAATGCTTCCATTAACCGTCCAATTTGCGACGTTTCAGAACGGGCAAAAGATACACACTTTTGAAAAAACCATATCTGATACTGATGTCAATACCAAAGATGGGATGGCGTGGCTCCACAGTCTGACTCTCACACGCAACTCTATCGAGCAAGAGCTCTTGAGAGCTCCGCAAAACTTCAAGAAGATTGGTCTGGGCAAGTTGGAGTTCCAGCTATTGTCTGTTTCTGACTCGTATGGAAATCAGAGAGTCTACAATGTGCAGTCAAAAGACAAAGACGTGAACTTCCCGATCGAGCTCAAACAAGCACCGACGTTCAGCTTGAAGGATACGCATCCTGCCAGAAGACTCATATTGAACTCGTCCAAAACGCTCCATATCCAAACTTCTGGTGCGGTGCATTTTCCAGTAAAAGTCACCTTGACACATGAGCATGCGCCAGGAACAACCGAGCAAATTGAATTTACTTTCAAAAACGCCGAGGAACTTGAAACTGGATTCAAAGTCACGAAACCAGGCACGTACTTCTTGCTGTCTGGGTCCGATAAATACTGCCCGTGCCAGGCCGACTCCACGCCCATCTCCATCGAAACACCACCCCTCCCATCCGTCCAAATCAAGGATGTACCGATTTTCGATAAATGCGTGGGCACTATTGGCTACGAGTTTGATCTCCGGTTCGGTGGGTCGCCGCCATTTGAGGTCTTTTACGAGGTATACCAAAACATATCTAATACGTTAAAACCGGTTTTGAGCGACCGTGGGTCGAGGCAGCACAAACAAAAAAGCAACAAACCAGACTTCAGTTTCAATTTCCAGCCGAATCAAGAGGGGAACTACATTTTGAGTTTCAAAACTCTCAAGGATTTACACTATAACCGGGACCCGGTTCCGATCTCCGAGACCGAAACTACCTTTTCGACGCACATCAAAAAGAGGTCGCAGTTCTTGTTTTTCAAGGGTTCCCGCGCCAGAACGGAGACCATCAACTTGTGCAAGGACCAGCAGACCGAAGTCCCGGTGTATTTGGAAGGCCACTTGCCGTTTTCGTTCCGGTCCGAGATCGTCAACTTAAAATCGGGCAAGGTTTTGCAAAGTCACCTACACGAAAACCAGGGCCTGAACTCCGTCTCACTCCGCATTCCGAAATTTGCCGACGGAGGCGACTACGGTGTTTACTTGCGAGATGTGACCGACAGTTTAGGGTGTCCAGTTGAAATGCCCTATGACCAGCAGATACGAATGAAGGCCAGGAAGGACTCCCCAGTGGTGGAAATAGCAGAGTCTGCCAGCACGTATATTGCTGAAGGTGACGCAGTCAAAATACCTTTGCAAGTGCATTCGAGCTCAGGAAGGTCTTCTGATGATAAAATAGTGTACCTGTGGACCAGTCTGCTGGACCCGAAGGTGACCAAGAACTTGACTCTTCACGGCAAATCTGATTTGGTAGTCAAGGCCGAGGGATCATACAGACTTGAGTCCTTCGTCAATGCTGGGTGTCTGGGTACAATCAAAAATCCAGCTCACACTTTCACGGTGCGGTACCACGCGAGACCCGGGTTTATTGTTATTCCCACATCTGAGCAGCTTGCTGCAAACCACTCTAACTCGTTTGCATTGAACCCGCTCTGCCAAAGCGAAAAACAGAAGGTCAGGATCAATCTTGTGGGCCAGAAACCTTTTGTGGTCAATTACGAAATCAAGTTTCCCAGTGGCAACGAGAAGTCTGCGCTGTTGCAGATCGACAACAATGAGGTCGCCTTGCCCTTGCCCTCGCTGCGTGAAGGCAAGTACCAGATTGTGTTCACACGTGTCTATGATTCATTGTACACCAAGGAAAAGATGCAAAAGCTTTCTTCGTCCCAAACAACAAGCACTATTTCCTACGAGGTGAAAGCACGCGCTTCGCTCAAAGTGAGGGAGCCATTCAAGCAGCTATGTGAAACCAAGGTCAAGGAGGACTTTGATCTTGAAATCCCGTTGCTTCTCAGTGGTTTGGCCCCTTACAGGATCGAAGGAGAAATCATAGCGCATGACTCTACGTCCCGGCCGTTTGTCATTTCTGATCTCCGCCAGTCTGCAGTCAGTCTTCGTGACTTCAACATCCAAGACGCGTATAGCAATGTCTTTACTGTGGGTGAGCATAAAATTGTTTTCAACAGTGTATCCGATGCCAGTCACTGTGAACATCTGCTTCTTGCCGAGGATAACCAGGTGGTGATTTCCATCACCGAGGTTCCATCGATTTCAAAACGCCCCCTCAAAGAGTACTACTGTGTCGGCGACAGAGTCTCGTACAACATGTCGGGCGTATCGCCGTTTACGGTGTATTACAAGTTTAACGAGGAAAACCGAAAGGCCAATGTGAAGAATGACTTCACTCGCTTGGCTACTAAACCCGGAGAGCTTGCCATTGTTGCCTTGCAAGACTCGTCCGCGAGCCAGTGTCTTGTCAACCTTACCAAGCAAGAAACCGAGTATGAGAAATTGAAACTCCGAGTGCACGATTTACCCTCAGTGGAAATCAGTCACGGCGACAGCATCATCAAGAACATCCACGAAGGCGACCAGTCGGAAATTACCTTCAAATTCATCGGAACCCCTCCATTTTCGGTGACATACGTCCGTACGCTTGGTGACGAGGACGACCAACACAAAAAACGGAAAACCAAACCGCAGAGAGGGCACCGCAAAGTCGTGGAAACGAAAACGGTCAGCGACATTTGGGATTTCGAGTACTCGGAAGTCGTGAGTCTACAGGGAACGTACGAGGCCATCGAGGTCACCGATGCCTTCTGTGGGGCCAGCCGCGACGTCGAGGACCTTCTTTGACCATGGCTAGTATAACTCCAAGTCCAATTTCTCATGGGTTTGCCAGTTCTCGAATGACTATCGTTTCGTCAACTCGTCGATGATCTTGAACGCCCTGTCCATGGTGAATGCGGACTTCGAGATCGACGATAGTGGCGACTTTTTCGAGAAATCCAGCGCGTATGAATTGTGGATGGCCGTGGCCAACTTGGTGTCCAAATACGTGATTTGGTTGCCCACATCGTGGGTCGTGAGAGCAATGTGCACCTTGTTATACGTGGTGGTGATCGTCGGGTGGTGCTTTAGATCATGAGCACTTCCGGCGACCTGATTGAGAAACTCCCAGGTTCTCATGAAGTTTTTCAAGGTATACGACGCTTCGAGCAGCGAGGTATTATCTTTGGTGGTGACAGTCCAATACGGCTTTGGGAGTAGATCATTGATGGAAGCCACTTCTTCCTGCAACGTTGCATTTGAGAGAGCAACGAGTTCCTGGCGTGCGGCCTTGACCGAATTCGCGACTAGCGGAACGCTGATTTTCATTGAAAAATGCTAGGGAGTTGAATGGAAAGGGTAATCTGTGCGATAAGAGACTTTTAGATAAGATGCTTCGAGAGCTGCTGGGGCCAAATGAGATGTGCGACGCCGGAAGTTCCAACAGTGCACTGCGCGCAGATTTGAGGCTGCACTGGAGTTAATAAACAGTGAGTGCCCGAAGATTTGGTGTACTTTAGGGAGATAAAATAAATGGAAGGCGTTTGATATGAATTGAGAAGAATGGATTCTTCCGGGTTTGCCTCAAAATGCATGGCCACTTTTGTAATAATTGTCGTCAACATGGGTCTCTTACTTGGGCTGTACATAGTACAACTACAATGTAGTCTGTAAATACAAGAAATACCATGAAGAAGCTCAAAATATCTGACTTGTACCGGAAAAAGATATTGAAAACGAGAAATTAAGGGTTTCTCCAGATAGAAGTTTGTCAAAATAAAGTAAGAAACTACCTAAATGATTAAAGTGTTGGACATGAGGTATGCTCTGAGATTCTCGGTGGGTTCTGTTGGGCAAGACGACTTAAAGCTCGATTAAAAGTATCATCTCGATAGTTGACAGCCTATATTCCGAATTCTCTATTCTGGTGAGAAACCTAATATAGTCAAAGAATCTATGGCTCTAGCTCATTCCCAGATATGTTCGAAAAGACACCAGCATCAATTCTTGAGCTTACCGTACAGCAGGCCTGTTAGTGAAGTGTCTTTCGCGAGAATTAAGTTGTAGTGTATTCCAAATATTTTTGTTAACGGTACTTACTAAGATAAAAATAAAAAGAACTCGAAAATTACTGTTTCAGTATGTTTTATTTTTTCAAAAAGGATTCAAACACGTTTTTACATGGCGAATCGTGCAGTTTGAATCCGGGGAGACCTTCGAACTGTTCAAGGGTTTACGCCCTATTGCAGTGCTGAAAGAATGTCACAATGGCAGTTTGGGATTTTACGCCGGGGTCCAGTACATTCATAACTTTCTTCTGTACGACCCTGCTTCCTTCTTTCACTAGCCACCTCTAGACAAATGTCTGCAATTCCCCAATATTTGGGATCGAGTCAATGGATAATCACAGCTCTTCGCGTTGAACGGCAAAGCGGAGTCAAATAAGAAAGCTCGAGATTCAAATACTTGAATATCGCCAGATGATTGAATTACATTAAATCACTTTTGCTCCTTCTTGGCCTTCTTGAAGTTACTCTGAGAAAGCATCAAAGCAGTAAGTGTCAGACAGCAGGTTGACAGTACCGTTTGTGACACAGATTTTCAATCCGCTTGAAGGATACAACACTCCATAGTTCAAGGAACTCGCTCGCTGTGAAGTTCAGGAAGTGCGTGCCAGATTACTCAATTATTATTATATCCGATCTCGATATACATTGCTTTAAATTATTGCATCGCGACAGCGCTTGATCCTCGTTGACATGCTCAGGAAACACGGCTTACCATTTACCATTTTAGATACCGTTAGGGAAGCTTTATGAAATCTTTCACAAATACAAGACGAAGTTCTAAATGAGCAGAAATTTCCACTGCATGTAAAGAGAAAACTGATGTTCAATGATGGTTTAGATCGGAGCTCATGTATATAAACGGTTTCCATGAAGGACGACGATCTTGAAGAACTATATATCCCGTCGTCTATGAGATGTCAAAAGACATTTTGTGTACTCCAGAAATGTCTTCACCGTCTGAGTCTCCTTACCCCGAGGCGAAGTGCATACGTACGAACAAAAGAAGCAGTTCATCGCCAGAGATAATCAAATGTTGGCAATTCTAAAGTTGAGGGGCGTTATTTTGGATCCAGACCTTGATGCATCTTTTCCTCAGGTAGAAGGAGTCAGACATCTGACGATTGGTCAGAGTTTGTCGCATAATCATTTAATTAGACTGGGATCAAAGAGGCTTTTGCCCTTGGACTCAATTGAGCGATTCCCAGTGGCATACATCACTAACGAAGAGTTCAACGGGAGTGATCAATTCTTTTTGGATGACGGAATGAAGAGAAAGTGGAAAATCTCGGCATTTTTGAAGCTGGTAATAATCCAGACGAAGAGCATTTCTTTATTTCGGATTACGACAAAGTAACGACTTTGGGTAGGAAGGGATGAAATATACGAGTGATGTTTGGAGTGATCATAATACGTTCTCGCGGCTTTGATCGGTTGTGATACGAGAATCTTTCCCTATTAGTGTGAAGATGCACATTCTTGGAAAAATATTAAAATTACCTGCATGAATACTGCTAAAACTAAAGTGACTAAAGCTCCTGCTGCTTCATCTGGTATTATTATCTCAGACACAATACCTTTCAAAGCTTGGGAGAACACTACTGCGGGCGAATCAACAGCTGATAGGGCCAAGCATACAAATGTGTCGGTCCTTCCATATGAGTCCAAAATTGGCTATACAAACTCCTCAAAGGGTCATCTTTTGACATCACTTGAGCGTGATATACCACTACGAAGGCATTACACGGGAAAGAATCTGGAAAGTCTAGTTCAATCAACCCAAAGCTGGGGGTTGGTTGAGTATGAGATTTGAGCCTCAATCTCACGGCAAAATTACCGGAATGTCTGGCCAAGGGGGAGAAACACATTGTCCATCATAAGGCATGTGTTATTTTGCAACCATTCGAAGGTCACGTGCAAGTTGTTGCCTGCGACTCGGTCTATGGTGCCCCAGAATTTATATAATTTATTGAATTTCTAGAGAGATTTCCGAAGAATTTCTTATTTCGTTACTTCTCAATGATATGGTTCACTTAAATGAAATTAGTGTACTGTCTCAAGAAAAATCGTTCGCTTTCAGATTTTTAATATGCGTAATGGGGATTTCGATTGTCTGCTCTGGTACAGGCAAATCTTCCAGTTGAGAATACCTCTCCCATGAGGGCAAGATTCCCCCACTCCCCAAGCTGAAATAAGCTCATAATAACAGAAATACGCCTCTAAACCCGGGTTCGAACCCGGACGACACCAAAAGATGGATTTGCGGTACACATCTGGAAAAAAACAGTGTGTCAAGGTTTAATATAGAATCTAATTGGGCAATATGAGCGATTCAGCATTAGTAAAATGAATCCTTCCAAAGCACAACTTCTTGGAATCGATTGCAAATTTCAAGATAGCGAACAGACTATACTTCCATTCGAACAATCATTCATTCGTAGGAAACATTTGACTTACTTGGGGCTTCCTTCACAGGTGTTGATTGGCACAAATTTTCATCCAATCTTTCTTTCATAACACACAAGAAAGAGTTCGCTCCCCTAGACTTGGTCACGAGGACGAGACCGACAAACATGGATATCGCGTCCACAATAGTATACGAAAATCTTGTTCTGTGTATGTCGACTGCGATGTTGAACGATGTTGAAAGAAATGGATCTGGCTATTAAGAAAGTCTTTCATAATGTGGGCAAAGACAAATTTTACGCTAGGCCAAACCAGGGAGCATACAGAGTTATTGAACTTCTGACCCAGATGCAGACTGAACTTGGTTCATCATATGACCGGAAACATGTCGGAAAAAAGAAGGTTGATACAGCAGATATGAAAATGCTTCGCTAGACTGAATTTCCCTCTGATTCGTCGGGACTCTTCCCCGAACACTTGCAGTGGACCTTATCTTCGAAGGGACATTTTTAGCGAGAAGCGTTGAGGAAATTAGTTCGGGAGAAAGGGTCTCCGCCAAAGATACAAGGGCAAAAGCAAGATCGCGCACAGAGTTCTTGCAACACATTGCTTCCAAGCTTCGTATGTGCTTGCGACCGTTCACTTTTGCCGTCACAGCAAGTGAATCTCGGCTTATAGCCTTCGCTCCGTTTAGTCCAGCAGTAAGGAGAAATAGAGTAAGCTCTCGGTGACTCAACCTAAACGCCTTTTAAAAGTATGCCCAGAGGTGCGGAATATCACTCGATGGAAAAAGTTCTGGACAGCTGTATACAATGAAAAATGAATCAAGCGGAGCGATCTCACGGCTCTCCATCAATTAAACACGGGAATGCCCGTCTCAGTGTATGACTCCAAGGAGCGAACGGACCAACAGTGCCTTATCTGTGGGCTTCCGGTTTATTAGCAAGCTCTTAAAAAGTCATTTATACGACACTTGTGACATCTCAAAATCGTGGTGGAATCAAATCGGCATGACCACCAAGATGCACTTGAGTGAGATGCTTGATCCAACAAATACCACCTACGCCAACCTACGCAAACTAGATTGCTTCGTGAAGGCTGTACGAAAAGTTTACCTACGCAGCACCAAGGAGGTGTCCACCAGTCCCCCCTCCTGGCGAGACAAATGTCTCGGGCCACTCAGGCGGGCCGATGGCACATAGGTAGCCCACTCACGCAATTGGGCGAGAACTTCCCATGAGGAATCCATACTCAAACCTATATACACCATCGGAAGTTTTTATCTATGAAAATGTAGTTTTGCTGAGACCAGGCAAGTACAGAAGCCGAACCACAACACCCCTAAATGTTCCTTCAGAAAAAAAAAAGAATTATGCTGACTTCGCCAACAGCACAGGCCAAAAAATAATATGAGAATAGAGAGTGCCGCGATGTGTGTCCACTTCGCCGGTGATTCATGGATGTGCCTCGATTGGGACTCACTGTCCTTTTGACGAATTTGTTTAAGTTTTCACAGTAACTGAAAAAGGATCTATTGAAAATACCTTCAAGCTTGAGCAGAGATATGATCATGGAATAACCAAGATTCAAAACATCACGTAAGGAGCCATACCTTTATAACCCTCTCTGGAATTGTGGCTGAATTAGCAAGCTTACCAAGAGGTGAATACCACTATTTTAAATTCTAGCCTCGTGCTGTTCTTTTGCAAAATCGTGATCAAAGAAACAAAGATATATATCTGAAGCACCCACGAGAAGCGTTACTCATCTGAGTGTTCTCGTAGCCTTTTCCTATCCTGACTACTAGTACTTTTTACGAGTTGAGTTGTGTTTTGACGGACTCAGATTATTTGCTCTGCTCTAATGGTAAAAAAAATATTTCTAAAAAAATCGATAAAAATACTGAAAATCCTATTTACCAACAAGCCTGCACTAACGTGGATCTGGAGAAAATCTGAAAGGACCCATTCATCCGTACGAAGATCGGCTCTCTGTTTATGGAGCTCATCACACGCAAATCTTCATTCAAGATTATCTTGATGATCTTGATTATCTCTCGCTGAAAAATTACTGATCAACGGAAATATCCATGGAGTGTCACCGTAATAAGTGGTTTCTCCGATCTGACGTCATACTGATACCTCTCAGGCTCTCACCGCTCACATGTGCTAATACATCTAGGACAATATGCGTTAATCTACGCCAATTTCTTCATCCCAAGAGTAAAAATCCATCGAATTGTTCAAGCTCACCAATTCTACTCAATCTCATCACATTCATCACAAACGGAAATTACACTTGACAAAAGAGCCGCTGGCCGAGAAAATGCCCTGGAACAGCTTCAGATCGGCCCCAGCACCAGCATCAGCTCGGCTCGGTGCGCGCAGTTTAATACTGCCGATATATGAATTCACAGTTATACACCCCCGCAAATACATAAAATCACAAGTGTCGGAATAAAAGGCATCTTTTCTTTAAGGTCAACCTACATTAGTTTACCTCATGGTATCTAGCATCTATCTCTGCCACTGGCCCGATCGGAACCTCGAGTATCTGCGATGCGAAGTCCTCCTACATCGGAGCTACCATAACGATGTGCCGCCAATGGCAGCAATAATGGAGGAGTATTCCAAGGGGTATTTGGGCCAGGAGATTCATCAACGAGGACCTTTTCTACATATAAACGGAATTTCTTACATTTCGCTTTGGGCAGAAAACGATATTCTCATATTGGCAGTCGCGCGTCGAAACGTCAATGCCATGCTGGTGATCTCGCTCTTGAGCCAGCTTCAACTTCTCATATCGCACTATTTTAGTGCCAAAAGAAAGCAGATTTCTCAAGCGAGTCAGTCAAAATCGATCCACAGCGACCATACTGGCCTCGCGCGTGAAACAATCGTGGATAACCACGCGCTATTGTTCGAGCTACTAGACGAATGCGTCGATTTCGGTCTACCGCAGGTCACCGACTACAACATTCTCAAGGAATACATCAAAATGGAGGTCAATTTGCAAAGTCTTGGCTCTGTGGACGATATGGATCAGGAATTGTCCTCCGACTCGGGCCTGGACTCGGATCCGAGCCCGAAAACGCGGTCCAGAAAGAAGGCTCATAAAAAGGAACACAAATCTCGCGATAAGTTGGACATTAAGTCGACGCATAACCGTGCTGTGCGTACCGATGTGGTTAATGACGCAGCGGCTAATTACATCAACAGTTCCATTGCCCGAACACAGGTCTCGTCGATCAGCTGGCGGCCCAAAGGAATCTTTTATCCGAAGAATGAAATATACATAGACATCATCGAGGAATGCCAGTTTCTATACGACCTCGAGGCCCAGGCCGTCAGGACCAATCAGGTGCAAGGAATTTGTCTAGTAAGGTCCTATCTTTCGGGGATGCCCGTGTGTAAACTCGGACTCAACGAGAAGTACATTTCTCAGGTTGAGTACGACGAAAATGAGGCTACAGAGGAGGAGTATTTGGGGCCCTCCGGATCAAACTATGGAAACCAATTGAAGGAAGAGGAGGATATTGTGGAAGAGACAGAAAGCTCATCTACGCTTTTGGGGGTCACATCTGAACCCACGCCCAGATTGATGAAAGTGCCCATCACTAACGTCCTGTTCCATCTGTGCGTCGAGCTCGCCAGAGTTTACAAAGACAACCTTGTTTTCTTTACCCCGCCCGACGACGAGTTCCGCTTGTTTTCCTACACTGTTGAGCAGCAGCGCCGAAAACGCGTGCAACCTATACTTATGGTACAGCCCACCTACCGGATATTGGCGCCACAGAAAAAGCTCCAAATCATGTGCACGCTCAGCACCAATTTCAGAAAGAGACTACACTGCAACAAGGTGGTCGTGCGGATACCGGTGGATCCCCGGCTATTTCCTCTAGATAACTCGAGCGAGGACAATTTCCGGTTCAAATGCGAAATGGGGGAGGTGCGCTTTGGCGTCGACTCCTCCGAAATCCTCTGGGCGATCCCCGATCTTCCGGGGCTGAGAAAGACAGTCAAGCTCATGGCCGAGGTTGTGCTCTCCGACTGCACCCACTTGACCCACGAGCACATTGCAGCAGACCTCCATGGCAGGGTTCGCACTAATGATACGATACCCAGCCACACATCTACGATCTCGGAGCTCGACAAGTACTACGGCGTGGGCCACGTGACGTCGTCGGTGTTTGAGCTGCTCCAGCAAACAGTGTCCACGCTGGGACACGAGATTTCGGTTTCTTTCGAGATGCCCATGTTCACTTATTCAGGCCTCAAAGTGACCTACTTGAGGGTGGACGAGGACACGATGAAATACACCTGCTTTCCGTGGGTACGGTACGCCACACGGGCGAAACCTGATACGGAGGCCGGCCTCACTCTGGAGCGGGGAGGGAAAGCGGGTGCCAAGTTCCGTTTCAAACTCGGTCCGTCCAACTTTGTTGTCACGTGAGTATCCTACTACTCGCTTGTTCTCTGAGCAGTCTGGTTCATCTACAATGGTTTGAAACATATTTGTGATACACAGATTATTTGGGGGCGGCTTCTCATTGCCTGCTTCGCCAATTATTCGTGTTTCATTAAAGAATTTTAGCTTTTCTGCTTCGGATATTTCGGACAATATTGCGCTTCATAAAAGTCCGTTTATGCGCTTCGGTTGTTTCCGCGGCCTATTGTTCGACTCATCCTGCGCACACGCCCGTTCGATGCAGGGCACAGGGATATTCATACCGTTTTCAGAACCCGCGTCGTTTCTTATCTATGGTGGGCAGTGAAATGCGATAACGAAGTTGGGGCTAACAAATGCAGATGACGTTTCCACGTTTTCCGGCCGAGCGAATCGTTGGTGAGATATTGAAAACTCCAAAAATCTTGCAAG
This sequence comes from Metschnikowia corniflorae, assembly GCA_030581935.1. Taxonomy (NCBI): domain Eukaryota; kingdom Fungi; phylum Ascomycota; class Pichiomycetes; order Serinales; family Metschnikowiaceae; genus Metschnikowia; species Metschnikowia corniflorae. Next base: position 54,715 of record JAKTWD010000555.1, on the reverse strand, counting down.
AAGGCGTAAAGGAAGGTGATACACTTTTATTTCCTGGAGTGGTACTAATACTGCTTGTTGCTGCAAATCTCAGGTCGATTCAGCCTCTATTGTTTATCCGAATTCCTGTGCCGATATACTTCCCCGCAAATCAGTGGTTAGCTGTTTCAGCAACAAATTTTGAAAAGACCGAGTTTTACGACCCTTCTGTCTTTTCGAAGTTAATTGGTTTGACGACCAAAATATCATCTGACTCTTGGGATGGTCCGCACAGAGACCTCCACCATGAGCTCGGTTTCGTCACCTCAGCCTGGTCAAAACAACAAATCTGCCCCCAAGCCCCGATCCAAATCTCGAAGCGGGTGTTTGACGTGCAAATTGAGACGTTTGAAATGTGACGAGCTGAAACCGTTTTGTCTCAACTGTACGAAGAAGAACATCAAATGCGGGGGTTATGCTACACGATTCAAATGGCGATCTTGCAACGACACAACTGCCGAAACTCCTTCTGAAGGTGACACTCAAAGTTCTATGACAAAAAAACGGAGCCGGTCTCTGGTCCCGGAGATGACTCCTAAGCCAGTCAGTGCCAGTAACACCTCCAGTATGCGTTCAAACAGTGTATCTTGGCTGGATCTGGGACACTCAAACACCCTCTCTTCGACCACTAATACACCCATGGACGTGTCTGTTTCTGCCGGTGCATCGGCCCTGTCACCCCAGAATCTACTGCTCAAACAACACTTGGAACTCACGTCGCTTTCCGTATTAGGCAAGACCACCAAAGAGATCGAGCTAGAAACAAGGCTCTTGGCCAAAGGCATCAATCCGGACACACATTTCGACAACTGCGAGTACAACAGCATCAGGGCCGCCAAGAAAATGCGGCGCAGCTACAGTTCGAACGAGGGTGTCAATCGTGAATCTTCGCCGTCACTACAAAGGTCCCAATCGGCCTCTAGTCCCCAGGTTTCTTCTGACGTGAGCACTTTTCGAACCGAGTTCCGGTCAGCCTCGGGTCTCCAATCCTTGGCTGAAGCCGCGATAGACGAAATCCACGCGCGTACTCCAGAGCAAACGCCCAAGTTGGTGTCACACGAAAACAGTCCGTTTGGCCGGTCTCACGTGATCAACAACACGTCGAATTCTCCGGTAGTCATCGATCTTCCAAAAAACACAAAAGACTGGCGAACCCGACCGGCGGAACGGTCTCCAGTAGATGCCGTGGCACCCGCAGTGAAGGAAGCAATATGTGATCTCAACTTGAACCCATCATTATCGGCGCTTTTCAATTTCGTTTTCACGAACTCTGACAATTCCGGACCGGACGCAAGCGGGGTTCCCTTCCACGAGGCAGTGTTGAGCCCTTTGGATCTATCGTCGGCGCCAATTTCCCAAAACGTGTCGCAAAGTCCTGAAATGGTTGCATTACGGGATGAGAACAGTCAGGTATCGCCCGAGCCAAACCCGCTTTTGCGTGATGTGGGAACCCAGCTTATCAGACACAATTCAGTGTCTCCATCCATCTCCATTGAGCCATGCAGCATAAGTTTGCTCAAAACATCAGAACACCAGCAGATTCTCTACCTTTACTCGACATATACATGCGGCATCATGTCGATCAAATCCGCTGCCGCCGAGAACCCGTGGCGCAACATCTACTTGCCCCTCGCCAGCGAATATTCGTACTTGTTTAACTCGATAGCATCGATGACGTTGTTCCATCTTGCGGGGAACGCAAAGATACGTAAACATAGTCCAGCGTTGAGGGCGAAGGGCTTTTCTTACATGAAGCAGTGCATTTTTGAACTAGCCACTGGCCTCTCTCGACTAGAAAGCGGAGATGTTTCGGACAACCAGCTTCCTGCAGATGTGGCTCTTGCTACGTGTTTGAATTTAGCGGTGAGCGAGTCCTGGGATACCCACACATCCAGTGGCATTGCCCACTTGAAGGGAGCGAAGAGCATGATCCAGAAGGTGATCGGCGTTCTCACCCAGTATGCGTGCGAGAGTCAAATGCGTCAAAATGTGTTTTCGGCTGAGGACCTTGAAAAGAAACTAGCGCTTGTGACAGACGACGAGTGGCGAAAAATCGAGGATTACGACGGTAAGGAGTCTTCTTGCATACAGGGCCTTTATATTCCCAAGAATATCCAGCTTCTTTTCAACGAGTGGATCTATTTCGAGGTGCTTTCCCAGATGACCAGCCACAGTGGGCACGATGACAAAGGCGTCGATCTTGTGGCCACAATCACCAAGGCTATTCACGTAAATCAGAAAGAAAATATCAAAGATTCTCAAGGTCAAGACGCCCAGGACTCGCCCACAAATTCCCACCGTCTGGGGTCCGTGGACAGCCTTCGGCACGGGTTTTCCTTTTTCGACGATTTGGACACTATGTTGCAGAACACAGAGTACGTGGACCCGCTTCTTGGGTGTGCACAGTCGCTTTTCCTGATCATGGGGAAAGTCGCCAACCTCATTTCGAAAGTACGGAAATCTCAGAACGGCGAAAAGCGGCTTCAGCGAAACAGCTTGGGCAACATAACGCTTGCCTCAGAGCTCAAACGACAGTTGATGGACTGGAAACCCAGTGTTGCTACAAATGTTGCAGGGATGCTTACTGACGATAACAAAGACTCAACATGGGACCTTTACTCGTGTGTTTCTACGGCAGAAGCCTACAAGTACGCTGCTCTTTTGTACCTCCATGAAGCAGTGCCCGAAGTGCCTCTGGTCTCATCGCACCAATTGGCCGAAAAAGTGTTTGTTTTGTTGGCGTCGGTTCCTACCAGTTCTAACCTATACATTGTCCACATATTTCCGCTTTTGGTGAGCTCGTGTGAGGCTGAGCCAGGGGAGGAGCGAGAGTGGTGTGAAGCCAGGTGGGCTCTTCTTGTCGAAAGAATCTGGATTGGGAATATCGACCGGGCGTTCGAGGTAGTGAAGGAGGTGTGGAGGCGGAAAGACGAGTTTAAGCAATTTCCTAACCGAGACTCCAACAGAGACTTGGGGAGAGACGCAGGTGACACACTAGACGGATACGACGATCCGCGCAATATCTCGGTGCATTTACGAGAGGTGGTTGCGGCCACGAGAAGAAATCCATCCAGCGATGAAAAGGGCATCACTAGTAGGCTTCATTGGAGTTCCGTGATGCGGGAGTGGGGCTGGGAAGTGCTTTTGGCGTGAGTGCGGAGATCATCAGAAAACAGAAAGCAAAAAATCTTGGTGGATGGAGGGTTAGCCACGCAAGAGAGCTAAGAACCTTTTTTATCTCTGTCGTGTATGCATGTGGGCGAGGCTTGGACCAGACTTCCCCGAGACTATAGGGCCCTCATGTTGATCATCTACGCGAAGAAATCATGAAACTTTTATTTATTGTGTGAGCAGTTTCATCCGCGAGTTCGGAAGTCCGGGCGGGTAATCGGGAAAATACACCGAAGCAGTGCTACGAATCGGGCAGGAATAAGCACAAGTCTTTTTCGCGGCACATCAAGATCATTGTTGATTGTGACGGAAGCGTGCCGCTAACATTTGTTCCGTGAATGCATGTGCAGAGCTCACGTATGGGAATCTCGAGAAGATCTTTGTGAAAGTCCAGATCTAGAACCCTGTCCTGCGATGTTGCTGTGTATTTTAATATGTGGAAACACGGTAATCTGAGAATAGAAACAGTATCTAATAGATAGATTACAGTTTCCAACCTTGGAGCATTTCCGAAAAAAATCAAATCATATCAAAGAAATGAGGCTGTGCCCAGAAACTCACCATATCTCAACTCAATGAATTTCACCACGTCGTCTGCTGCCTCCGCCAGCCGTCAAAAAATAACACAAACAATGGACCCTGTTTCAGTTTGTATGCAAGAATTCAACTTAAAGTTCGCGAATCGTTGTCTTGCGCGCTTTACCTGGCAACCGGGATTATTCTGCAGAATCAAGAATCCGTACAACAATGCCGTATTGGTTTCACACGTCCGGTCTGAGCCCTGTGAAGAGCAAAATTAATCGGAGCCCCAGAAAAGCTAATTTGCTTCGCTAAGCACAAGGTTTCGGGAGCATTCCATGTGCAGGAACAGCCGAAGTATGTTTTTGCATTAAAATGTCGTTTTCACTTTCGAGGCGGGCAATGTGAGGGCCAGATTGCCGTAGCGCGTGGACCTGCAGAAAGAGGCCAACATGAAATTACAAGGCCAATCTAGGGTATTTCAGCTCAGGCTTTAGATGGATTGTTTCAATTTCGTGAACTTCGCCGACATTCCCAGAAGTTCATTTACAACTTCAGCCTTATTTTTTCCAATTTTCCTGAACAAGGAGGTGGTTGCTGGGAGCAACGCGGCCCTGGCCGGCACATAGCGCTCAAACAGCGATGGTTTTTTCCGTGGTTGGCCTGTTTGATCTCTAGATCACAGGTATCGACGCATACTACACCCCGTGCCGCTAACCTTTCCGTGGTGTGGGTGGGGCGTATATACTGAGATCGATCCTGTCTGTTTCCCTCTGCTTATATTTTCCCCTCTTATTATCACTAATACACTCCCTTCCTTCTCTCTCCCATAGTAGAAATGCTTCGCCAGTACAGACCCAATTGCTTCGCGGCAAAAAGATACATGTCGCTCATGGTGGACCCGCTCCGGCCCGAGCTCATTAGCAAGTCGCCCACGAAGAGCCGGTTTCCCCGGCCCAATTTCGTATCTTTTGACCTTTGGGGTACCCTTTTCGCACCCAAAAGACCCATTGCCGAGCAGTACTATGACATTTCGAGGACCGAGTTTGGCATTGACAAATCTTTGCGCAGCATCGAGCAGGATTTCCCAAAAGTCTTCGCGGCCATGCTGGCCGAGTTTCCCAACTACGGCAAGTATTCGGAGGAGATAAAAAAAAGCAACGACTGGTGGCTGGAGCTCATTGTGCGCTTATATGGGCTTAAGAAAAAAGACCCCAAAGCACAGGCCTTGTGTGAGAGGCTCCTTTCGCATTTTTCTGGAAAGGATGCATACACGCTCTACGACGACGTGATTCCTGTTTTGCAGGCGTTGGAAGACAATCACGTGCGTATTGTGGGTGCCACCAACTCGGACCATCGTGTGTTCTCAGTTTTGAAGAGTTTGGGCGTCGGCAAGTTTTTTCCCGAGTCACTGGTGTTTTTGTCGTACGACCTCGGCGTGGCCAAGCCCAATATTGACTTCTACCGCACGATCTCAAAAAGATACTTCGTCGAAGACAGCTCCAAGGATATGCCGGGCACGACCATGCCCAAGTACTTGGAGAACGTGTGGCACGTGGGGGATCACTACGACCAGGACTTTGTTGGGGCGGTCAAATCCGGCTGGAACGCGATTTTATTGGACCGAAGCAAGGACTCTGTATTTTTGCGCAAAACCACGCTGCAGCAGTTGCTCTTGACGGAGGTGTTTGAGGACACGTCACCTGACCGGTTGGACAGTGATGATTTGATAATGATCACTAATAACCGTGTTTGCGTGAGTGGATTCGGCCAGATCTTGAAGCTTTTCGGGTATGAGAAGTAATCATTGGGCTAGAATGATTGATTGGGGATGTTCAAAACCGGCGTGTGGTAGATGTTAGAAGTGCACACGTTGCAGAGTTTGTTCAAAGTATACTCTTGTAATCCATATGAGCTAAGCATTCAAGCTCTACGTTTCCAAATCTGTGATGGGAGTGTTTTGTTAGAATCTATACCAGTCTATAATCCACGCTTTATCTTCCCAAGCCCTTGGCTGGCACTTCTTTGTGTCTGGGTGTCACATGAATTCCATAACACGACCCTTCAATTACTTGATACATGCGCCTGGAAGCCCAAAGCTTCGAATAGACTGGCTTGCAGCTCATGCTGAATCACGACCTCACAACGACGTCAATGAGTAAATCGAAACTTCCACCCAGACTCAACCACCCACCAACTAAATCACTCTTCGTGTGCAAACCGCGGTGGAGACAAGGGCTCGTAGTTGCCATAGTACAAGTTGTCACGCGGGGGTGCCCTCGAGTGCAAGTTGCGCAAATCCAAATGCTGGGGCCCCAACTCGTCGATCTTCGACACACCAAGGAGCCGCATGTCGATCCGCATCTGCTCCTTCAAAAGCTGGATCGCCTTTTTGACGCCTTCCTCGCCGTAGCATGCGTTTGCATACAAGAACACTCTACCGAGTCCCACTCCTTTGGCACCCAAAGCCAAACACTTGATGACATCACTTCCACGGCGAACCCCGCCGTCAATGTAAATCTCGATCTTGTCTTGTAAACCTTTTTCGCGGAGCACAGGCATGGCATCAGCTAACACTTCGATCGGGGCTCTCGAGTAGTCCAACTGTCTGCCTCCATGATTCGATATAACCACCGCATTGATCCCCTTCTCTGCTGCGAGAACAATGTCTTCCACACACTGAACGCCCTTCACAGCAAGCGGAACATCGGTCATCAGCTGCAAATCCTTCATGTCGTCCCACGTGACCGCCATGTCTCTGCCGTACACCACGCTCGAGTTCAAGTTGTCGCGGTCATCGTCGTCGGTTTCTGTATCGTTTTGCCGTGTGTGAGTCCCAGACGATACCTCGTTTAAATCAGAATCGTCTTTACTTCCGCCGGAGTCCTCGCTCATCTTTGCTTCGAGTCTCGCCCTGAGCTTCATATCCTTCTCTCTTCTTCCGAGTTCAGGCGTATCTACAGTGACGAAAAGAGCCTTTACCCCCAAACCGGTCACCTGTTCCACGGTCTTTTTCGCAGCTTCTTTCCCGGTGACATATAACTGATACCAGTGGCTTTGGGTTTTGGTGCTGGCGGTCTCCAAAATGTCCTTGGCTGAGTACGACGAGTAGTGAGAGATCATTTGTATGGTTCCCTCGGCCCCACAACCCCTTGAAATCGAAAGCTCTCCATCTGGGTGACCCAATTTGGCTTGAGCAGCGGCAGACACATAAAATGGAACATCGGTGGGGGAACCCAACATGGTCGTGGAAAGATCGACCGGCTTGAGTTCAACAAGTACACGTGGCTTGAAGAATATACGCGAAAATGCGTTGTGGTTCTCTCTCAAGGTGATCTCATCGTCGGCCGCAGACGAGTAGTAGTACCACGCGGAAGGAGAACAGATCTTTTTGGCAATGTACTCGAAATCGTTCAAAGTGAAGATCTCACTAAGAGGCGGGAGATTATCCCGGTATACTTGGCGCTCATCATCATCGCCAGCTTCTGTGATATCGACTGCTTCATCCAAATCACCAAGTAGCGATCCCAAACAGTCTTCCAGCGAAAGGTACTTTGCAATGAAATCCGGCCCGTGGAACTTGTTGAAGATTTTGGACGCGTTTTTGCCCGCGTATTTCTTGATGATTTGCGGTCCGCCCGGGTGAATCGAGAGAAAGTTCGTCAAATCGTAGACTTTCCCGTTAATCGCGGCCCAGATTCCCTCTTCTTCGCTGGTGTGTTTCAGCAACTCCTCCACCGAAACACCCTTCTTCTGGGTGTCCAAGCCAATGGGGAAGCTGTCCGAATTATGTGCGTAAACGAATGTAAACGCACTGGCAATGGCAATTGTCGCCAACGACTTGCCGAAACGAGCCTTTGCGACGTTCAGAGCCCGGGCTGAAAAAGGCCTGTTGAACGCCGATTTCTTGGGGCCAAGTTTGGCAGCACCTCGCAGCAACAATCTGCTGTTGTTCCGCAAAAACATCGATCTATCAAGGCTGAAGCGAAAGTAAAAGTTACACGAAATCCGTGTCTATTGTATGATTTATCATTTGTTCCCCACAGTCTTTGCGGTGAATATCCATCTTATATCTCACGCCATTGCTGTGGTTTGGAACCCTGGGTTGCAGGGCCCGGAAAAGTTGGAGGAAAAGCTTACATTTCCGGACGCTTTTCGGAGTCAGTTACGTGAATATCTGTTAAAAGACGTGAGAGGCATGTTGGGCAACACAAAGGGTGATAAATCGAGTCTTCCCGGAAAACTCACCATTTTCGCCCAAAGGTATTACTGTAATCTGGTATTCGAAAGCTCTCATTGGTGCCCGCACCATCGAACGATTTTCGCACGAATTGAATTTTGTGGGGTTTGTGTCAATCGTGGACACCCAGACTAGGGCTTGTCACGTGCGCCAATACAGGGCGTGGATGTGACTGCTATTGAGAAGAGGCTTGGAGAGGCTGGGCGCGCGACCTAGTAGCTTATGTACAGGCGCGCGCCGGGTCGGCGCGTAAGAGACGCAAATTCTGCGGAAGAGCGAGAGAAGGCTTTTCTGCTCCAAGGTTGATAATTAGTTCAGTGTTAAACCGGAGTGTATATTGAGCATAGAATACACTTGACAATCAACAGTTTGACGTCGTACTGGCGGGGGTTTGAAATAATAAATTACAAATGAGAGTCAGTCAAAAGCGGGGATCTTAATACTGCGTCTTATGAAGCGTAGGCAGTCTGTAATTTTGCAAAATTGCATAAATAGGGCTTCAAAAAAGCGTACATAATAAAGGAAAAAGTGGGCCCACCTCAATCGCGGAAGTCTGCTTCACTCTACTTTTCTTCGTAGATTTTCTCGTCGCTTCAATTAATCTAAAACAAACAATTTAAGAAAATAAAAATAACCGTTCATAGAAATGAATAGTTGAAAGACCCACCCGCATTGCCATGTGGTTCAATTGACAACCAACACTCATCCGTACAAAAAACAGCAATTTGTCCGCCTAATACTTCCTTGCTCGGATTCCGCTTTGCGATGTTGCATCCGCCGTGCATCGCTACCCATTGCGGCTCCAGGCGAAAGGAGGCCTCGTTCGGTTATCTCATCAAGATGAATATTTTTTCGTTGTGTATGATCGGGAACAGACGTTATTGAGAAAGTGTGTGTTTTTTACGTCTTTGTGCTAATCGAGAGTTTGCCTCGCGTGTCAAGTTTTAATGCCTAATGTTAATTTTATGCGGACACAAGTGGCTGCAACCATTAATACGTCATGACGAAGAGAGATGCTTTGAAGTGACTAGCGTTGAGATTGAATTTTGGGAGAAATCAATCAGCCCCTAAAATTAAATCTATCACACGTCCAGAATACGATGCTACCTAATGCACGCCTTTATCCGAAGATATGCTTGATCGTGGACGATATCTAGGTGGACATTTGATGCTCATCGATTGGCTGAGTATTATTATTGCTTCATGGAGTGAAAATGTCTATTTAAGTCCCGTTTGATCAAAATACCACTACACATGCCGTTGAAACTTACAGTGAGTGTGCGGACTGGCCTGAGTGGGAATCGTGTGAGGGGTAGCATTTTTGTATTGGTTGCAAATGTATTATTGAAAGACCGGTATTTTTCAATGAGGGCTTAGTTACAGCTCTCGTAATACGCAAAGAACAGAAATTGAAAGTTTGATCAACACTACGCATTGGATCCAGACTCAATATAAATAGATAAATTTAGATTTACCTTGGGTCTCCTCCCGTTTGAGATAGAGCCTCAACCAAATAGGTAAGGAGTTTGGTGAATCCCCTCAAAGAGAAATGTGAGCAAGCTAAAAATACGCCGTTAAAGAAATACCGTGAGAAGGAAGTACAAAAGAGATAAACATACAAAAAAGAAACGTATTTTCAGAACAGATTTGCTTATCAACACCTAATTCGTGTCTTTATACGTCAATCTATATTCTTTGGGCCACATGCTCCCATCAAGCCTAGAGAAGCAATTCTCAGCATTTTTTCTTTAATCTGTAACGAATCAAATGTATTATAGGTGCCAAAAGCAATCGACACCAAATTTCTCCTGAAGCAGAAAAATAGCAATTCTTTCTCCACCTGTGATCTGCACTCAGCAGCGGTATGTCCATACATCCTCTCCCAGAAAGAACGAATTACTCGGCCACTTTACAGGCTTCGGGGACCTAGATACTTTCCAGGACCAAATTAAACCTACTTCAACCGTAAAACAACCAATTTTATTTCTAAAGCAAACTATCAGATTTCAGCGTCTCTTCCTTGACGCCCTACATCAACAAAGCAATGAATCCAGCAATTCCAAAGACACCCGCAGCAGCCTTACCTGCCTTACCTTCAAATGTAGAGGGCTCGGCAGTCGAAGAAGCCCTGGCACTGGTAGTGTGCTGTGGACTCGTGTATGTGGTATGGACCACACATGTGCCCGTAACAGTCAACGTGGTAGCTTCGGTCACCGTGAAAGCGCGAGGTTCACACCTTGTTTCAGTACACACAGTGACGGTAACAGTAGTAAACTCGGGGCAGTAAGTCGTGTAGTCAGTAATTGTAATCTCGGTAGTAATAACGGAAGCATTGGCCCAAGACGATGAATGCACGGGTATCGCAGAGGACAAAGAGCTCCAAGAAGTTACCCCTCCCACATCGTGCTTCAAAATGTCGACATCCTTACAATCCTTGAAAGGGGCCGTGGTGTTCTTTTTGTCATTAACAGTGATAATCCAGCTCTTCAGCGAGTAGTTATAGGGGTCAAGCGTGTCTTTGCACGCAAAAAAGTTATAGTTATCGATAGTGTCGCCATTGAATTCAAACGTCACTGGAGACACTGCTGGGCCTGAGGCCAAGTATGGATATTCAAGTCCAACGTAGGCAGTGTATGAGCCCTGTTTGTTCGAGGCCTTGCCGTTCTCCAAGTCAAACACCTCTCCAGTCTCGCCAGAGCCAACCAAAAAATAATTAAATCCAGCACCTTCGTGAATCGACGAAATGGGGGCACTGATAGACTTGTCTGGACTGACGGCAACAAAGTACACAGACTCAGCGTACACAGCCACGACCGAAGCGAGAGCAGACAAAGCGAAGGAGACTTTCATGGTATAAAAGTTTTTAAAGAGGTAGATGGGATATGGGAGAAAAAACTTGGATTAACGGGTCTAGTGATATACTTTATACTTGTTCCTGGTAGCGGGGCACCATGCCTGGATTGCCACAGTGGGCAGGTTTAGCACCTCGTATGGCATTTGTTAAACTTTGTGACCTATCTAAAAATACCGGTTGTGAAACATGGGGAAACTGCGCTTGCTTGTGTGCACGAGGCTGCTAAAAATAAGGTGTGTGTATTATTAGGATTAATTAATCTTCGCTTCTTTTTCGCGTGTATTGGCCAGTCTCGTAATTTAGGCCCACCGCAACGATGCCCCACATGGTTGCGGCTGCCATTGAAGGCAGGATGAGAGGAAAGGGCCAGAAAGGGCTTTGATAAGAACGAGTTTGTTGAGTTTTTGAGTCAGCGCTCAACTCATCGAAAAGGGACTTCATTACTTTTCCAGGTGCTTTACAGCTTGGTGTGTTTACTTTTGAGGAAGCTGCTTGGTTGCTTTGTCGTTGCGGTGCGATCAATTGTACGTACACTGTGAGGTTGAGCATGACTTGGAGAGGGGCACACCTCGCACCAGACTTAAGGTTTGGGGGTTTTCATAGAACATGACTGGCTTGGGCCAGATTCCTTGAAAGTTGTCTCTCACTATGGAGAGTTGTCCCTATTAAGAGTTGTCCCTATTGAGAGTTGTCCCTATTGAGAGTTGTCTCTATTGAGAGTTGTCCCTATTGAGAGTTGTCCCTATACTATTTAGGATTGTCCCTATATTATGTAGAAATGTCCCTCAGCTTCAAGAGCTATTGAACTTAGGCTTCAATAACACTTAATTCAAAGTGTCACCCATTCTACTCGATTGTGAACTTTCAATATGATGTTGCTGATGTGTTGCCATGTCTTGTTTTTCCTTTGTACGCTCGAGTCACTCGTCCACTTCGACAACTTCGGAAGATTTTCGGAAATTTATCGAGCTCTGTTGCTCCTCAGAATCACAGACCTCAATCGAGCGCGATAAAAAAAGGAGAAAACAACGAAACATGGGCTCTCCATCGGATCCGATTTCTGCTATAATGAATTAAGACAAGGATTGCAAAAGTTCACCAGTGTATCCATTTTGAATGTGGTTTTGTGATTGTGACCTGACTCCTCACCTACCTGCCACCACGAAAACCTGGCGTGGTATTGGACCCACAATCCAGAAATATCTTGTCTTTTATATTTGAAAATCATATTGGAAGCAATTGCAGTAGATAATATAGTTCTCATGGATAGTCATAGGAAATGACATGCGAGTCACAACCTGGAGCGATAGAATGCGAAAACCGATTGGTGAAGGGGGTGGTACATGACTTTGTTACTAGATGTAAAAATCCACACTATATGGTTTGGCTCAACATGGACCGCATTTTTTTGATATTTGATATTTTCCCGAAAAGGAAGTGTTTATATGCCCTCATACTGTCTTTGTAGTGCTCAACAGGCAGTGTATTTTTGTGTGACATTTGTTGAGTCACTATCGGGGACTGATTCATCTTCAGCATTGTAATTGATTTACTCAGATTCAAAAGGGAGAGTTCCCTAGAAGTTGTCCAACCTAGATTTCACGATGTCATTGAAATAGGGTTTGTTTACCGCCAAAGGTGAGAGCGAGCGGCGCAGCTAAGAAATCGGGACGGGTTTGCGCTATTCTCATTTAGTATAGATTGACTTTATTCGGCTGAGGTCACAATCTTCAAGAAGGACACGCTTATAAATTTGAAAATGAGGTCGTAGAAAGGCCATTATATATCACGTCTGAGGACTCGAAACAAGGGACTTTCTGTGTAAAAGACATGGCCAGGACTGAATTATCATCTGAACCCTTTAGATGCTTCAATAATCAGGTAATGCCCTACCCTTTCACATCAAAAGCTCGAAAGATATAATCTTTTTTTTGAAACCTGAGTGCTGTAAAACTTTGAATGTTTCTTGTCTTTGCAAAGGACTTCCTCGGTTATTTTCCACACCAGCGTATCTGCCAGAAAAGTCAATCATGACTGTGATCCATTCTTTATTTTTCTGGAACAACTTGAAAGCAAAGGCGAGAGGAAAAATACAGAATCAATTGTTTTAAGATGAGCCCATGAGGCCAAGCGATTGAGCTCGATACCTTTATATCCAAGTGCCTTCCCCAAGATGTACTATAGGGTTTTCTATAGGAGTGTAGATTTTGTAGCTTCAGGTGGAAGCCCTCTATAATACAATTGATTCTTTTTATCATGGAAATGGCATACTACAAACTACTTAGTGACTGTGAAAATCTTTGGAGAGTGGTCGAGGCACTGTCGATAAAACCATAACAACCGTCTTAACGACATATACTCTCCAGTACAAATCGCTTGGTTTATCAATACATACTCATCTATCTCAAATATCAATAGATTTTTAATACACCAAGAGGATCAATAATACATTCAAACAGCTGAAACACTTGCATATTGGACCTCTCTGAAAAACAAAGAAAAAGAGAAATCAAAAGAAAAGGAATTTCAAGCTTTACTCGCTGGGCATAACAGAATTTCTTTTTCCAGCGTGTTGACTACTTTATAGACACACGGCAGCCCTGTACGTTCGCAATGTTTATTAGAGTCGCAATTCTTCAGCCAATCTGAAGCTTGTTGTTAATCTCTTGACCATTGACATCGATGGTTACTGTTTCAATGATTATTTCACCCGGCTGGCAATGCAATAATTTACAGGCGTATGCCTCTTCTGTTCAGCACTCGGCTACTATTATAAGCGCATGTTGTGGTTGCGACATAAGTGCTGAGCACGGCATGTGAGAATTTGAGAAGAGAGCAGAATTCCTTGGTGTATCGAATCTCAAGGGCATTTCGGAAATATTGCAAAATCTGTTAGCTTGTTTCAACTTCAGATGTGATCGGCAACATCAATCATTGCGAAATCTGTGTCTTGTTTAACGAGGCTAAGCATGATATCGTCGTACTCGCAATATATTGCCTATTGTTCCTGTTTCACGGTGCTATTCCTATAAAAATATCACGAAGATTCTGTTCCCATGATCTTGGGTCTTCAAAACAAAGGAGTTTTTTGATCAAAATCACCTCGAATACTATCTGCTCTTTAAGCATGCGAAAGCTCCTTCTCACATTCATCAATGTTGCCTTGGTGTTCGGTACCGCCGTGCCCCTGGCCAGTTCTCACTATGCCCCGTACCCACACATTCAGCGAAGGGCAGTAAAGTGCGCATCCCCAGCCGAAATAGATGGGTATGTCTATGAGGGAGGACTCGATCGTCTCAGAAGAGATGCAAACAAACTACAAGAAAGGCTAAACAACTTCGTTTATTCGACTCGGTCTTTTGTGTTCAACACCATCTTCGACTATCAAGGCTTTTTAAACTTTCTTCCGGCCCTTGAACGCGAGATACTGACTATTACGTCTTTGGTGGGCCCATGTACTAATTGGAAAGCGCCGTTTGAGGGCCAGATATCATTTGCAAAGTATTTGCTTAGAACATACAACGAGTCTGCGGTCCTTATGGATTACTTTTCTATGAGAGACAATCAGGCACAGAAACTCATTCATAAAGTCACACAACTCAATGTAAAGCTTTTGTCTTTGTTCAATTCTCATGGTGTCCCAGACCGAAAACTTGAAGGATACGATGCCACGGTGATGCGGAGTGCAGTGCTTTTGGCTGCATGGGGCGAGACTTTTCTTTCCTTAAAAGGTGAGTCTCTTGGAAATATGACGGCTTTCCAAGCTCAGTTTACAAAAGCCAAACGTCTTTTGATATCTTTATCCGGAAACGTGTTATTATTACCTGGTTTCGTACCTGCTAGCCTGCGAAACGTGAAAATCTGAAGCCAATTTTGACGGAATAAGAATGCAGTCAGGAGTTTGTTTATTTTTTTGATACGCCTAGCTTGAATTTTTTTCTTGCCGTCGGCGTTTTCTCTATTTTGCTGTGGATAAATCAAAAATGCCGCCGAGGTTTATCTGATGCGCATGTTGTATTTAGGTGCGCAGGGCATTTTTGCACCCAATCGAGAACTTCAGTAGAACAGAAATTTATTGATTTTGATACTAACGGCGGGTCGCTCAAGTGGGTCGATGACACATAGGTAGTCCCCTGTAATACACAAGATTTGGGCGAGGATTTCCCATGAGGAAGGCTTTCTCAAAACTCTAGACGCCATTGAAGGTTTTTACTATAGAATATATAGTTTTGCTGAGATGAGGCTTGCATAGCAGCCGAACCACAGCACCCTCCAATGTGATGTTTCTTTAAAAAAGCAAAATTGGGCTGCCCTTCATTTTTCAAGCCCGAACGTTTTTGACAATTTGGAAACGTCAATCAAATGATATTGACCATACCTGATCATCTCCGGCCAGTGCTCTCTTTAGTGTTGCATCGTAGACGTCATTAAAGACGTTATCGACACCTTACGATGGCAGACCCCTCACAATAGTAAACATAGTGAATATTTTCGATATTTTATTGTTTGCAAAGCGATCGTAAGGATCTACGATAAAATAAGAATGTTCTGTAGTTGTCCGTTTTCTTTAACATTCTCTACACGGACAATAAAACCAAGTACCAAAACCTCTCTTAATCTCTCTCCTATGTCAAGTTAACCATGTATTGTACACAAAGTTTGTTGATTTCATCATAGTTCTATCATTTTATCTTGATATGACCACCTGCTTCCTTTGGCCTAAGAAAGCTCTTCATCCAGCACTTCTTTCTCTCCGCCCAGCACTTCATCCAGGTCACCCCCCAGGTCTTCACCCATGTCTTCGATCTCTCGTAAATTTTCTCAAAGCCTACAGAATTAGCCCGATACATGAGAAGCACCAGCATTTTTGTTCTACGTACCAGCGATTCTTTTATTTCTTTGTAAACACATTGAAAATATTTAGAAGGCGCAGACATAGCTGGAATTGCTGGAAAGTCTTGGGCCATCTTAGAAAGCACAGGAAAAGCTTTTTCTTGAGCTCGATAAAAGTTGTTGGGCTCTTTGATTCTCAACTCACTATCGGACTTTAAATAACTCTTAAGTTTGTCATATTTATCGTCAAAAGATCTGCAAGGAAACAGCCGGAGCTATCACGCTTGGCGATAATTAGAATTTAAGGCTCTTTCTGTGCTTCTCGAAGATTCCGATTCTTTAATTGTTTTCATAGCGTAAATAAACAATCTGCAAATAATTTTCAATCTCCAAAATGATATCCCCTGCAAAATACATTTGTTCGAAAACTTGAGCTTGCGTCTGGTATGAAGTCCGGTCGCGAGAAAGTGTTCTTCATGTGCCCAAGATCTTATTCATAGACGAGAGAGTTTTCATGAAGCTTTGTGTCAGACGCCTCGAGTCCTTGCAAGATACAAATTCGAGTGCTTGAGAAGTTCCGTATTAAATTTCTAAGGTTCTCTAGAAGATTATGAGCGTAAGGAATGGCCAAGCTGATAGTAGATTCTTTGCTAGCTTGTCGATGAAGGGTTGGGGCTGCAAAGGATTTCAAATACCTCGGAATTGAACGTGTATCTCATTCAATATGACCGCGTTGGGTTGGTTGGTGCCTGATTTTTCTTCAAGCACCAAAGGCTCAGCTCACAAGACGTGGATGATAGGAGGAAAAGAAAGCGATCTAAGGCCCGAATAGTGCAACACTCACTGATGTGCTGACAACAGTGAATTGCAGAATCGAACAGGATTGGAGATTTTTTGTGCCAGTCGTGTACAGGGCCTAGAAGAAGTGAGCGAAGCAGGGTTTCTGGATAGTACACGCGATTTACCAGACTTTAACGATACAGCTTTCAGCGATGCAGAGACTATGGTTTCCTGGCACAATCCAGAGTTAAGCGATGCGGAGTTGAACAATGCAGAGACTCTAAATTCAAGACATAGTGTAGAGTTGATCGAGCTGGGAACTATTGATTCCAGGCTCAAGGAGGTTTCCAAATTAGACGGCGTTCTGGGGAGCGTCTCCGACTTCAAGTGAAGACGAAGAGATCGCCTAAAGTGCCAGTTTTTAACAAAATCAAATGATGTTTTGAATTTGATTGAGGAGCATTAGACGTCCAAAAGTTTGTAACGAAATGGTAACTGAACACAGTGTTGAGCAGATCGCGTACGAGAGCGTACGCGTACAGTGCTCGTACCGTACGATTACGGGAAGGGAGCTCCGTACCCAGCGTACGTACGCCGTACAGAAAATCGACTATATGCAGGTACATTAATACATGCTTGGTTTTGATCATAGCTGCTGAAATCCATGTATGTGGAGATAAGAGAAGTGAGGTCCAAAGTGGCGTGCGCTGTCAGCACTTCGGGCTAGCGTACATCTTTCGAATATGGCGTGCCTTACTGAACGCGTGGCGCAGCTCAGACTTGCTTACGAGAGGCTAAAAGCAAGATCCTTTAATATTTTCCAGTACATGACAAAAGCATCGACCGCCTCAAACCATACTACCTCGCTCTCGTACTTAATCCACGACAGTTTTCAGAAAATCTAGTGTACCGGAGCAGAAAGTTCAAGCGATCAAAGATTACTTCTATGAAGTTTATTCTCAGTATCTGGAAAACTTAGAAGAAGTCGAAAAAGAATGCTTTAAAAAAATAGAAGAAAGTCCCAGCGAGGAGCCAGAGGAACTTTCTGATGGCCTTGAGACGTATGACTCTTCAGACTTCGATGATGATATGACAACTGAGCACGAGATAGAGAGGTATCTTAATGAGCCAATCGAGCGCAGAAAGCAAGACCTTATTGATTATTTTAAAAGCCGAAGAAATTCGTATCCCGTGATATAACAAATTGCCAGAGACTATTTTGCTATGTCTGCGATGTCGGCACCGGCTGAATCTCTTTTTTCTGATATGGCAGAAAAAAGAGGAATAAGCTACTGCTAACCACTATAAGAACGATAGCAATTTGTAAAATTTTTGGGAGCTATTCGAGATGAGGATATTCCGGAACTCGACGCGGAAACAAAGAACGACAATGACTTGTTCAAAGATGAAGACGGGAATATGTGTGAAAAGGAGGCGAATATTGTGTTAGTGTCGGACGACGTCGAAGATGACGAAGAGGCCAATGACGCTTCAATGGTCACAAACGTATTTGGACGGTGAACTCATGACCCTCTACTTAGATATTGTTAGATTTCAAACTTCATTCACGTTTATATGCAAAACTATACTTTAGCTTAAAGGTGTAGCACCCATTTGGTGTGATACACTTGTTCTAGGGAATCTGGCTTGCTTGTACGCTATACAGCGTACGCCGGTTGTACGCGCGTTGTACGCTGGCGAATTCGGGCGTACGGTACGATTACGCATCAAATTTCCGTACGCTCCGTACCAAAATCGTACAACTCCCGTACGTACGCTGGTTTGCACATCACTGACTGAACAGGTGGTTTTGGGCGGAGACAAGGCCTAGTCGTACCTCACAAGGGATTCTTTACTCTCCAGAAAGCATTGTATGCCGAATTCTGCCAAGACATCTGATAATATTTGATAATATTTGATAATATCTCAAATATCTGGATATCTGGGATAAATATCTCAGATATTTTCAAAGAAAAAAGTTATCCAGATAACCAAAAAAGTGAGATAATTTCAGATATTCTGAGATAACCATCACTGCTCCGTACCAAGAAAACAGGTGGCAGCCCAGAAAAATTAGAAGGAGTGTACTGAACGTTTGTACTGCATACATCACCCACAAAAAGGCAGTGCTTGATCTCACTTGTCTAAGAAAGGCGCGAGATCCACTTTAACCTACACCTCTGTTTTCCTTGAGGTATATTTGGATTATTGGTAATTTCCTGATAGAAAGGCTTTTTGTTCTCAAGATCGGATTTGCTGAGAACATTCAATTTTCCGACTCTCCCCTTGAACTTGTGTGACGGATATAAACCTAAAGTTTTCTAGTCGCCCTGCCCCTCACTTAACGCGGCTCACTAACATTATTTGAATCAAAAATTATTTGGATCAAAAATCCTGACTACTCCTGGATTTTGACCGCGAAACACCCCCAAAATGAAACTCAGTTTCTCAAAGGCGATTTCCGCTTCATGTTTTATTTTCGCCACCACCTCGGCACTTACGCTTGATGTGACTTCTGATGCTTCGGTGTGTGCCGCAGCAAAGGAAGTTGTTGCGGGTGAGATGAACTACTATGAAGGACTCAAATACGGCGGAACTGTCGGGATGTTTTCAAATCCATACTACTGGTGGCATGCCGGTGAGGTCTTTGGAGGCTGGGTCGACTACTGGGCATTCTGCGCTAAAGACAACTCGCTGTTTGAAACGATTCTTTTTGACGCGATGTACGCCCAGCGTGGGTCTGACAACAACTATATGCCGCTGAATCAGAGTATGACCGAGGGAAATGATGACCAGGGTGTATGGGGTATGGCGATCATGCAGGCGGTCGAGCGGAACTTCACCAACCCGACCGACCACAGTTGGCTTTACATGATCCAGGCTTTATTCAACTCGATGAACAACCGCTGGGACGAGACCACGTGCAACGGTGGTCTTCGCTGGCAGATCTTTACTTGGAATAATGGATACACGTACAAAAACTCGATTGCCAACGGATGTTTATTCCACCTTGCGGCTCGTTTATACAGATACACCGGTGAAGACTTGTACTTGGAGGTGGCAGACAAGGTTTACGATTGGATGTGGGACGTAGGGTACTTTTCCAATTCTTCAGATGGCTTTGTGATCTACGATGGTGCCGACGACACTGAGAATTGCACAGACTTGACCATCCACAAGTGGTCGTACACGTACGGAATATTCATGGCCGGCTCGGCATACTTGTATAATGCTACAAACGACGCCAAGTGGAGGAATGCCGCAGTCCAGGTTCTTGACGTGTCGGATTACTTCTTCAACAACACAATCATGACTGAGACAACGTGCGCGACAAGTAATGCGTGCAACAATGACCAGCGTTCTTTCAGATCATTATTTTCGCGGTGTCTTGGCCTCACCGCAGTTCTTATCCCAGACACATACAGCAAGATTGTCACTGGATGGTTGACGCCAAGCGCGAGAGCTGCGGCTCAGTCTTGTTCGGGTGGAAGAGACGGGATCACCTGTGGTGAGAATTGGTCGGTGAATGGGTACGACGAGAAATATGGTTTGGGAGAGCAGATGTCGGCCTTGGAAGTCATCATGTCCCTTATCACGACCCAGCATGATCCATTGACACCGCAGACTGGAGGGTCCATCGAAGGCGGTGACGTGAGCGCGGGAAATAACACTAGGGCGTCTACGAACAAGAATGAAATTACCGTGACCACAGGCGACAAGGCAGGTGCTGCGATTCTTACCGTTGTGGTTTTGGGAAGCATTTTGGGTGGCCTGGTGTGGATGTTACTCTAGATGCGTTGAACAAATACTTTGGCCCCGCGGCAGCAAGAAAAGCACCTCCTCCGTCTCTGGCAAAGTTGGCCATTTACAAAAATGCAAGGTCGTCATTGGAATTACTGAAAGAGGCCTCATCAGATGCTTCCTCCTCGTTTGATGTCAGGGCTTTCTCTTCATAATTGGCCCCGGTCGTGCACCGCGCGTCGCAAGATACGGCGCGCACTTTCGGCCCGGCAGATGCACGTCTTCTCTTCAAGCACCTGCTGCAACTTTCTTCATTTATACGTTCACTTAAAAAGAAAAGATTTGAGAAAAATCTTGATACGTAAGAAAGGTGCAGTAGAGCTTAAGAGCTGTAACAGCGAGGACCTACCACTACCCCGAAGGAAGTCCCATAAAATTACTACAAAGAAAGATCACGCCACTTTCCAGAGAGAACTATGGTTTTATCCCAGATAATCAACCAACTTGCAAACCCAAATGTGGCAAGCAATAGAAGAAGGCGGCTCTATATACCGCCGCTGACAAATTATCCCCTTTTCAGCTATGGAGGAGCCGAGGATCAGCGCTCTTTCCTCTCTCTTGATGAATCAGGCCTGGTCTACACGAACAATCTCGCCGATGACAGCGACGGGGCTAGTATATCTCTGGCGCGACTGCTTCCATCTACACTAAGTTCTGCGCATACGGCTGGGGATCAGGCGTCATTTCATAGTTGGCTCGTTGAGGAGCATCAGAGACGATACAACGCCACAGATAGTGGAGACGAGTATGGGGAGAGAACGTCGATCAATTCCGGAAAGTCTTCGAGAAGTGCACATTCACACTTGAAACCGCACCAGCATGGACATGCGCCCGAGGATTTCGGTGCTTTGAAAACCACTGGCCGTATAGAGACCCGAATGTTAAGCCGATACCTGCTTCCTCTTGTGATCACGTTCTTGCTCGAGCACTTGTTCTCCATTGTCGCATTGCTCGTGGTTGGACATCTCGGCAAAAATGAGCTTGCTGCGGTTTCGCTCGCATCGATGACGTCGACGATCTCTCTTGCAATATTTGAGGGTATTGCTACTGCTTTGGACACACTTTGCCCACACGCTTTCGGTGCTGGAAACTATGAGCTTGTTTCCGCGTGGGTGCAGCGTTGTACCGTCTTCTCATTGGTGGTATATGTTCCATGTGCGCTTTTCTGGTGGCACAGTGGAGCGTTGTTGCAGTTTGTTATCAGCAATGAGGAGGTGCTCCTGCTTACGACTCAGTTTCTCCGCGTGTTGATACTCGGCGGGCCTGCGTACATCTTTTTCGAAAACTCCAAGCGATTCTTGCAGGCCCAAGGCATCTTTGAGGCCGGTACGGGAGTTTTATTTGTCAGTGCGCCGATCCATATTTTCCTCTCATGGTTCCTTGTATGGAACGAACGGTATGGAGTCGGATATATCGGCGCGCCGGTGGCCACCGTGATCAACTTCTGGCTCATGGCAGTGCTTCTTGTGCTCTACGTCGCGTTTGTGGATGGACTGCGGTGTTGGTATGGATTCTGTGGTTTGTCGGGGCTTTTCCAGAACTGGGGCCAGCTATTGCGGTTAGCCGTGCCGGGTATCGTGATGCTCGAGTCCGAGTATGTGGCTTACGAGATCATGACACTTCTTGCGCTGTACTTTGGTACAACGGAGTTGGCGGCGCAGCTGGCAGTGGCGCTGGTCGCCTCACTCACGTACATGGTGCCGTTTGCCGTCAGCATTGCTACGCTGACGCGAATCGCCAATTTTGTTGGCGCCCAGAACTTGTTCTCAGCAAAGGTAGCGACCCATGTGGGTCTACTTGCGGGATTGGCGGTTGCAGGGGTCAATTGCTGCGTGTTATTTGTGTTCCGGCGTTTTCTTGCTGGCTTGTTCACCGACGACCCGGATGTGTTTGAAATGATTGTTTCCCTCTTTTCGCCGCTCGTGGCCGTGCTCCAGATCTTTGACGGCGTGGCGTCCGTGGCAAGCGGCATTCTCCGCGCCCAAGGCCGCCAGAAGATAGGCGGTATCATTAATTTTCTCGCATACTACGCTTTTGCAATGCCGTTGGCACTTGTGCTCACGAAATTCACAGACCTTGGCTTGAAGGGGTTGTGGATTGGCATTGGAAGCGGCATGTTCTTGATTGGGGCCGTGGAAACTACAGTGATTTTGTACTGCGACTGGGACGCCGTGCTTCAGAAGGCAGGACTCATGATCGAGTTTGCCGATTCGGACGAAGAGGATTAGAGTTGTTTGGGAAAGAAATTACCATCGATAGCTCCAAGACAGGTGTATATACATAGAACTAGATAGAAACTTTCTACTTTCTGAGAGCTCTTCTCGCCTTGACAGAATCCGCCAACGTCTGCAACACTGGAATCGTGTCGGCAAAGTTGATACACGCATCAGTGATGGAGCACCCGTACTTCAAGGCATCCTTACCTCCCTGTTCCTGTGGAGGAACATCCTGTCTACCCTCTTCGATATTCGACTCGATCATCAAACCGCAAATACCCTCCTCGCCAGCACTGATTTGCCTGGCGATCTCCGCAGCCACAAGCGGCTGATTTCTGTGGTCTTTGTTGGAGTTTCCGTGCGAGCAGTCCACCATGATACGGCGCGTGACTTTATCGTCACTAATAACACCGGCCTTCGTCAACGCCACTTTGGTTTCCTTGATGGACTTCTCGTCGAAATTCGTTCCCTGTTTCCCACCACGCAAAATCACGAAGCAGTCCTTATTTCCGTCGGTTCCCACAATGGCAACAATGCCCGGTTTCGTCACAGACAAGAAGTGATGTGGGTGTGAAGCCGCACGCAACGCGTCAACAGCCACGCCGAGCGTACCGTCAGTTCCATTTTTGAAACCAACAGGGAAGGAAAGACCCGATGCAAGCTCTCTGTGCAACTGAGACTCGGTAGTACGTGCTCCAATGGCACCCACACTGACCAAGTCCGAGAGGAATTGGGGCGAAATCGTGTCCAACATCTCACCTGCAATCGGCAAGATCTCGGTGAGATCAACAAACAATTTCCTTGCAATACGGAGACCCTTGTTGATTTGGAAAGATCCGTCGATCTCGGGATCGTTGATTAAACCTTTCCAGCCCACGGTGGTTCTGGGTTTCTCGAGGTACGCTCTCATAACAATATGGAGCTCGCCGGCGTGTTTTTCTGCCTCCTTTTTCAATCTATGGGCATAATCAAGCGCCGCCTCGGGATCATGAATCGAGCATGGGCCGATCACCACTATAAGTCTGTCATCATCACCATTCAAGATGGAGACGGCGTCGTCTCTGCCTTTCAAAATCTGCTCCTTACACGTTTTCGTGGCAGGCAATTCATGCTGCAATAAGTCTGGGGCACTCAAGGGATCGTAGCCACGAACTAGACAGTGTTAGTAATTTTCATGAAGATCGCACAAGAATTTTTCACAGTGTGCATAAATGAGGTAAGCCAAAATGGAAAAAAACATACCTCGCCAGTCTTCCAAACGGCTTCTGTCGCCGACATTCTCGTTGGTTAAAAACATTTCCCTTTTATTGAGCCAGAAAGTAATCTTGAATAAACTTCGCCCGTATAAGCCTGGATCCGGAAAAGTATTTAACCTCGCGAGCCGAGCCACCTTCTCAATGAGTTGACTCATAGCGTTGGGCGCTGCACGCAGGAATTTCGTGGGTTGCACGTCGATGCGCATGGAAAATCTCGAAATCCACGTGGAATGCCGCGATGGGCGCCCCGCTTATTTCTGAGGCGCTTCCTTGGTAAGCGAACAAGTATGCGGAAAAAATAACGGGAAGGGCCGACACATTTGGCCGCTTTTTTGTATCAGTTTCATCGACTATTGTTAGGTCCCCCTTTTTTCCATCAACCCCTCCTGAAATCCAGTTTCACTCAATTCCACCCAATTTTAATTTATTTCCCGCTATTGTTTTCACATTCCCGGAGTCGTCTAGGATTCGCGCCTAGAGGTGCAGGCATTTCACGACCGGCTAAAGAAGTAGATGTAGCCGTTTTTTTTGACATCTGCAAGATTGCCCCCGCACAGCACGACCTTTTCGTCGTTAAAAAGATGCCAAATTCCGTTTTTCTTGATAAATGCAACATAGTGGCCTGTATGCGGGGACGTCCCTTTGTGGCAGATCACGGCCTGGAGTGTATACCGGGCGTTTTCCTTGTTCTCTGAGTCCTGCTCTAATTTCGCACTCAATTCGGTGGCCTCTTTTTGCAAATTGATTGTAGGCTTGGTGTTTGCCTCGATGAGGCCGTTATCGTCGGGGTTGCTGAAGAGCCATTCCACTGAGGCGTTGACGTCGTTTTTGTTCAAAATAAGCGCTTTTTTCGCAAGAAGTGCACTAAATCCCATGGCCACAAGGTTGTCTGTTGCGTCTGGTGCGACTTCCGATTCTGAGGCTGCTCCAGTTTCACCATCTGATTTTATCTCGGAGGGATTGAACGGGGCGTCGATGTCGGGATCCTCCATATGTGCAAAAACCCAGTTCATGGCTTCCTCGGCGTCCTTGTTCCCGGTATAGTATAGTCCTCTCAAACACCTAGGCTCACTGAACCCCATGCTCATAAGCATGGATAGTGCGTCTGGATTGGGTGTGAACTTTTTCAGCTCAGAGACAGTCTCCGATTTTATTTCAGTTTCGCCCTCCTCAAACACAGGCGCTCTGTAGCCGGAAAGGTCGATCTGCTCTGGGATCTCCACGGGTATATCTTGCTTCACTGGCACCCAGTTTTCAAGTGTGATTCTCTGCACAGACACTACCAAAATTTTGGGAAACGTCACAAATCCATCTTGTCTGGACGTCAGGTCTGTGTGGCCGCAGTTTTCGCATTTAAAGTGCTCAACACTTTCTTTGGCCGCAAATGCGGCAAAAGACTCCGCAAGTTGTACCTCTTCGTAAACCTTTTTCCCGTCCTTGTTCACATCCACGACTTTTCCCAAGAGAGGCACCGAGACATTGTCGACCAAATTGCTTGTCTTAGATCCGTGCTGGCAATGCAGACAGATCACTTTGGAGCCAAGTAGAAACTTGAAGTCCTCATTGAGTGAAAGCCCAAAAGTCTTGTCAAGCTTATCGAACAAATACAACAAAAACTCGTTAGCGTCCTGCTGCTTGTTTGTCTTGAACTCATGATGGTCCGCACCCACTAGTGCTTTGAAAGTGGAAGGCTCGATTCCGGCCTGGTACTCGTCTCCCTTGAGTTCGCTTGGTTTCGAGTATCTTCCTGAATTGAGCCCATCGTTGAGCTTGAGCATTTGTGAGGGCAAATCAAGAGCAGCATCAGGCACGGACTTATCGAACTGCAACTCGCCAAAAAAGTGTTTGTACGAGTCGAGACTGAACAATACCTGGACCACCGAGTTCAAGTAACACGAGTTGCCCAAATTCAGCATTCCCGTAAGCCCCGCGCCGAAAACAGGCGGCAACTTTTCGCCCAGGGCCCCATCAAGATTAAACTGCCACGATTTGTTGGTGTCAAGGTTCAACTCGACCAAATTTTTTTCCAGTTTCACCGCCAGCGACAAGTCCACGCCAAATGGTTTTAGTTTATCCGTCAAATTCGGCACTTTAACCTCGTCGTTGCACTGGTAGCAGTAGCAGTCGCAACTATCCTCGGAATCGGCCGAAAGAGACCCCAATTTCACCGCTACAGCGTGGCCCGAGGCCTCAAAGTGGGTCAACGCGTGAGAATTGCCTTTGAGATCCGACCCAAATTGCTCACGGCCGCACCCAATACAGCCGCAGGTCAAACATATCCATAAGTTTTCTTTCAAGTCACAAAGTGCGCAGTGGCCTAGCTGAACCAGGTTTTCTGGGCCACTTTGCGTCAAAATTTGTACAGAGTGCTCGCACGGAAACACCTCCAGCTCCCACGCCTTGATTTCATCGGCTACACTTGCCAGATTGGCGCTTAAGATACCGTTTGCTATGAACTGCACTTTTTCTGAGCAATTTTCAATCGCAACTGTGTCGTTCAAAGGTGCGACATAGACCGACGAGAAGATGTCGTAGCGATCCAGTTCCTTTTCCTCGACGATCTCGAGTTTCGCCACTTTTCGCCTCTCGTGGCCGCTTTCTGTGTCTACATCCGGGCCATTGGGCTCAATCTTGGGTTTAATCTTTTTTTTTAGATTCAAAAAAAGCGGATGTCTCCTTAAAGAGTAGTGCTCCACTGTGTAATCGTGGTGGGATGCCCGGGCAAAAGCTTGGAAGCACGTCATACAGACGTCTAGGCCCAAGGCATTATTCTCCGCACTGTCAAAGGAAAACATACAATCATCTTTATAGATTTTATCGGCAGCGGAGATCTGCAAGGGGAGCCCGGCCGCCGCAGCCTCTATATACTGTAAAGATGCCATTGAAGTAACTTTGAGTTTTTTCGTTTTGAAAAGAAGCGTATAGTTGGTGTGCCCCAAATGAGAGGCAGATTGTGAGACAAGTGGTAGATCAGAGCGCGCCGCTTTTGTGGGCCCTGGGGCCGTTTCGAGTAATAGAGGAAAAAAGAAGGTAAAGAGAATTTTGGACTAGAGGATAATGCTGAAATTTTAGATAGCTTGATTTAAAATGGTTTAAATTCTCACTGAGATTCTGTTTTCTAAATAGCTTGCCTAGGATAGCTATTCTTGAACTTTTATTAGGTGGGGTTACCATGAAGCCTACGATATCTCGCCCTACAGTCAGATGCTGACAATTAAGATGAATGTGGTGTGATTTACTCGTAAAAATCTCTTCTTTTTTACTTCATTACTTTGGATCGTCTCAGCTATTTTGAATCATTATGTTTGCAAATGAAGAGAGAATCGATAGTTTGAATCTAGCTGTTACCGGACATATAACTGAATCCTGCCTGTGGAATTACATTGTAGTGCAAAGAACGGAGGATGTATCATTTGTCACCACACGGTCTATGTCAGTGATGAGAGCGATTACTGTAGTAATAATTTCCATCTGTAGTAATTACTGCGAGACAGTTAATTATATCGCGACCAGTAGTATTTAGGATAATCATGCTAGTAATTATGGTAATGATACTAGTAATTAACCCGCTATATGCAGAATGTATAGCAAGGTGGGGACATCTTTACATTTGCAAGCCAGAAAATGGCGAAATGTTATACTACGCCTCTCATGACTCGTCAATCGGGATGGTGAACGCCCCTTGAAAGCACGGCAGTCGTGACGAAGGGGCAGCTCCCATAATCGAGTATGGTCTATTCGTTTGGAAGTTCCAGCCTTACGTCGAAGACCAGTATAGAGCGATCACAGTATAGATTCCATTATCTAGAACCACGTAACGGCCTGGCAAATCAATCAACAAACTATTTCAAGTACTTCGAGGGACAGTATTCTCGTGCATTGTCTGTGATGAGTCCTGAAATCCTTGCGGCTCTAGAAGCTTGCGAGGACCCTAAAGTCCAGCATTGATTAAATAGAAAGAAGTCGCTCAAACCAATTTGTGTTGCGGGTACCCACTGCTTCTTAACAAGCGGCTGAAGATTGCCAGGTTCGATCCCTATCGACACCAAAACTTGTTGTTGGATGTTGTGGTATCGGCCAAATTACTCTTCTCTCTTGTTGATATTCCTGCTGTGAGAAGGCTTCTCCTATTTCTCAAAAGTGACGTGCCCCCGGTACCTTAAACTACGTTGGGAGATCTGCTTCGTGGATACTACACCAAATGTGTGTATAGATATGCAAAGAACAAAATTCGATTCGCTCTTACTTTCGACGAATGGAGAGCCAGATTCAATTTAGAGGTGTTTGCTGTTACAGTGCACTACTATGATGAAAGATTCAATCCTCGAACAGATATTATTGCCGAGAACAAATGTATTGGCTTCGAGAATATGACAACCACTTCACATACGGCCGATGTGCTTTTTGGCCTTTTCGAGGATGTTCCTGAAGACTATTAAATTGAATACCGAATCGTGTCTTTCACCAGAGACAATAACGGCCCCATCGACGTTTTGGTCGATTTTGGGAGAGAACATTTGTCAGAAGAGATCGAAGCAGTTGCAGATGTGCGGTATACTGGGCATATATCCAACCCAGTCACCTGCGCTATGATTAAATGGATTTTATTCACACCAACGAGGTCTGCACAGCTTATTGACGAAATTGCCAAATTAAGAAGAAAAACTCCTGACCAAGACACCGTTTCGCAGAAATGAATGTGCTTGGCTGGCTGTTAAAAACTTGGCCCATGGAGTCAATTTCATACCTATACAAAAAACACATTTGCATTTATTGTTGCCGCTCACAACAAAACCAGTGCTGTGACTGGGTCCCCGAAACCTTGTTGAAGAGTAACAGACCAAGTGGCTTTCCTATTTTGAAATGATTTATCGAATTCTGGAATTTGAAAAGATTTCATTGAGTTACTTTGTAAGTTGACAATTTGCCGAAGGCAGATCGGGAGCACTATAAGGTGAAAAACATCTCGCTCACCGAGAAGGTTTGGGAAGTCTTAAAAATAGGTTTCGAAAGCCCCGAAGAATGTACCATTATGTAAGGAGATGACAAGAAGTTCAACTGCTCCTTATGTCTTTCCATTTTGGAGAATCTCAGGTCCTGGGAGCGCAGTGATACAGCGCTCAATAATGATTTGGCCGCCAGAGAATCGAAACAAGCCAGGCTGAATATACTCCACCACTATCCTTTGAGCGATGTAAACGTTATTTTCCCCCTAGATTTTTTCTGTCTAACCTCCATTCTTGACCCCAACTAAAGCTTAAGTTGTTGAAATTTTTGGCCTCGCGAGTACGACTATCTCTACCATAAAGTGGCATGTTCGGGGCGTCTTCAACTATTACTAGCTGGATTTCGGCGTCATAGTTGACGTGGGTGCTGAAAATGCAAGACAACCCACTACACATAGATCTGCAAAAGCGAGGGGTAGGTTCATGCGTTGGAGGTGCGAGTTCGAGGAGTGGGCGGACGAGTTATCAATTCATCTTGCTAAAGATACATTGAATGAGACTTATTTGATCGAAGGGTTTTGCGATCCTCGAAAAGCTAGGTCTCCTATAGTCAGTCTCATGAGGAGGGACTTTTTGAAGACTCCGGCCGTGTCTGCCCCCACGGAGTCGTTATTCTGGAAAGTAAGTGACTCAATAACGAAGAAACGCAATCGACTACTTCCGATAGTAATTAAAAATTTGACGACTCTCAGACATCGAGGCTTTATCCGAAAAGGCGGCAGCGTTGTTAAACGAGGAGAGCGGTTTTGTCATTGACGCAACACCACATGGGGTAGGCAGGTGTGAAGTGCCAATATCCAACCCCTTGGACAATGAGGAACATGGAATGGAGGATGTCCATTTTTTTTTTGAAGAAATAGATACTATTGAAGGCTGCCCCTTACATTAGCCGTGGGCGAAAACTATATATTCTATAGAAATCCTTGAAAAACTTTTTATTTCCTAGATGTGTACCGCACATCCAGTTTTTGGTGTCGTACAGGTTCGACCCGGGGTCTGAAGCGTATATAATTACTACTTACTACTTACGAATTATACGACGAAAGAACAATTATGCCGTTAATTACTACTAAAAATAGTAATCGCAATCCTTGACTCGTGTGGTGCAGCGGTCAAGGTGTAACCCTATTGCGCCTAAGACCCCGGTTCGAAGCCCGGGCGACACTAAAAAACTGGATGTGCGGTACACATCTGGAAAATCAAGTGTGTTAAGGTTTTCTATAGAATATATAGTTTTCGCCCACGGCTGAGGTAAGCGGCATCCTTCAATACATATCTGTTTCTTTAAAAAAAAAAAAAAATGATTATTTTCAACACAATTTTTTTTTTTTTTTAAAGAAACATCACAAGTCTTAAACAGTTCAATCGTTAAAACCAGCCATTATTCTCAAAACTTCATTGAAATTTCTTTATTCTGATATTATTCTCTATCACAATAATATGAACTTCAAGCCTTTAGCTGCATTCCCCTTTCCCCGAAAGTGTCAAACTCGTAATGATCTTGCTGATAAATTGGTAATCAAATATGATGCAAATTCAAGGCAAATCCCTCGTGAATTCTTCGCTCCACTAAACTACCAGCGATTTTCTCTCATTTAATCCATGAAAGGGATGGTGCTATCACGTGCTTCAATTCTAATAGAGGCAGAAGACTATAAAAAGCGTGATGACCAAACCGATTTTTCATCTTTATTTCAGTTTAATAAAGAAATCGGCATAGGCCGTCTCAAGGCAAGAGTCGTTAATGATAGCTGAGACAGTGCTACTCATGCCTGTCGGCCTCTCGTGTTTTTCGCACCCAAACAAGTTTTTGCACCCATTTGATTCCCACATATGCATAGGCCAGTATTCGTCAAAGGCCTGATTGCCTAAATTTTGCTCAAAAGCTTATCGAATATTGGCTACAACCATCTTAAGGCTTCACTTCGGATAACTCGATTCTAGGCGGAGCGTACTCATTACTACCACATTTTGCATAATTCGCCATCAAAGCTCTCCCAAATGACGGGGTCACTCTATCAGACATATTCCCTAAAAGAGGATGCCCAAACACCTCAGATTCCAGTAAGTACAGCACCCACAGAAGTAAGAGGTTACATCTCGGCAATGTACTTCTCTAGTTGGCTGATCTATCAAGCCCGGCACTTTATCAACGAGTTACCTATGCAAAATTTGACCCATGTCTTCTACGCCTTTGTTGTCATCGATCCTGATACGGGGAAGTGTATACACGCCGATCCCTGGGTCGATCACTACTTGCCCATGGCATATGAAGCAGAAGGGACAATGAACTTGCTTCGCATGATGAAGAGAAAACACGAAGGCTTGAAAACATTGCTTTCCATAGGCGGCTATAAGACCGACGAAGATTTCCGCAAGATCCTGGTTTCGCGGGAAATGTTGGTAAACTTTGTCACGTCCACTGCCGAAATGGTAAGGAAGTACGAATTCGATGGGGTCGATATCAACTGGGGATACCCCAAAACGAGGTACGAGTCTTTGGCTCTTGTTCGTATTTTATGTGAGCTTCGGGCCGCACTTTCGCCCTTTGTCAGCTCGCCCATTCTCACGACGGTTCTCCCGCCGACCAGCAAGCTCATCAAAGATTTTGCCATTCCCCAATTAAACTCCCAGTGCACGTTCTTGAACATCAAAACCTTTGATTTTTGCGATCGGGACGTAAGTGAGCGAGCCGGGTTACAATCGAACTTGTATGGCAACAATGGGGATAATCAAGAGAATGTGCACAACGTAATTTCAACATACATTTTCATGGGTGCTGCTCCCGAGAAACTTGTTATGGGAATACCAACGTATGGGCGCAGATTCGACAACACTGAATTTCCCATGCTTGGATCAAAATTCTCGAAGGATGGCCACTCGGAAAGCGTGACGGGCTTTCGTGACATTGACCGAAGAACAGAGTTTTTTGATGAAGACAGGATCGGCGCATACTCGTATGACATCACAAGGAATTGTCTATTAACCTACGATAACCCAAGAAGCATCGTAGAAAAGACAAAGTACATCAAAGAGAGAGGCCTTGCAGGTGCGTTCTTTTGGGATTCCAAGGGGGATACACCGCAGTCCGACTTGCTCCAAGCATTTATAAGAACACTCCTAGAGGACGCCACATACGAGCCAAATTAAACAAGACTCAATTCAACGATCCATTGTTCCTTCCTTCGTGTATTCGTGGATGTCTTCCCGCCGGTCCGTGCTGAACGTGACGGAAAGACGTATTTAGCAATAGGTATATGTGGTCCTGGTTAGCCGTGGGCGCGATTATAAGATGGAGTCCATTCTCGCAAAAACGCCCAAGACAGCTGCAATTAACTCTAGCTTCAACTCGCTGGTCTGCTCAATCTCCTTGTTGACTTCCTCTGCTAAGTTACTTCCAACACCCAAGGGGCTCAGCAGGCCTTTGGTTCCAAATGGGTACTCGCTGTAGTCGTTCAACAACTCATCGGCGCGAGCAAACGCCTGGTCCCTGGAATCGTAGTTGAGAACAAGCAACACATTCTCTAAAACATTGGCAGCATAAGCGCCGCAGATCAATGCAATGGTCCTGAGATATCTGTATGAGGTGTCTGCAGCAAACTGGTCGTTGCTCAAGCTGTCCAAGTCGATTGTTCGCTGGGTCAAGAAACTCAATACACGGTTACGAATGTTCTCCTTGGACATTTTGTCTGCAATGGGATGCGTTGCCATATCAAACAAAAAGAAGTTCTTCCTCTCGGTGCGCAACACACCCTTGTCGACCAAGCCTTTGGCCAACCTCTCTCTGACCTGCTTCAACTGATAGTTTATCTTCATCAAATTCCACGTCTCTCCCGAAAGTAAGTCAACCCAATTAGAGACCGACAAATGGCCTTCGTCGTTCTTCATGATCCTCAACGCCTCGTCCAACAAGACTTCACCTGTAGGCTCCGTGTTGATGACCTCGACCAAACGGTCGCTAAGCTCAAAACGACGACGTGCAGGGTCATTCACCAAAGCTATCTTACCGCGGAAGGTCAATTCCAATAAAATACAGCCACGGAGAGCATACGAAATGTTGTCGTTCCAGAACGACAAGTATCCTTCCTTGTCTTTCAAGCCCATTAGCAAGACCTCCTCCATCAAAGTTAAAAACGGAATTTTGACAGTATCGTCATGGCCAATGTCTTGTGCATCGATGCCAACTTTATGCCCACTGTCATTTATGATGTCGTCGTCCCCGTAGGAGCTAGACCCGGGAGCGGCGGACGCATGTGCTGGCTTCGCGCCCCTTCGCTTTTGTAAGACGGAAGAAGACATCACTTATAATCAACTGTAATTCCGCGTGTGTTGACAGCGAAAAGTAAATGTCGAATTTTATTTTTCGGTGTGGTAGCGTGGGCCCGATCGAGACTGACGTGAATGAATCCGGGCTTTTTTGGTGCGAGTACGTGTGCGGTGTCGGGTACCTATGTGAAGTCGCGGGCGTGGTTGGGTGGCCTCAGGACACGGCGGGATGCCACGTGAGCGCGGGCATTTTTGCTTGTCTTCTGTGTTTTTGGTGAGACTTTCTCCGACCCATTTCCGGCCGCACTAGGCTGCAGCGCGCGAGCCTTTCTTACCGCCCTTCTTACCTTCTTACCCGGGACAAGGATAATGAATGCTCGGCGCTAAAGCGTGCCAAGACCCACCCCAAAGGCACCATCCCTTGGTTTTGTGATTTTCATTTTTGGTTGTGAAGGGTAAAAGAGGGTAAGATCGAATCATTTGGGCAGTTCTCATTTGTAGCATTTTTAAACATCCTGATCATGGAATTTGATTCTTCTTGTCTTACCTGGGCAGGCTGGGGGTGACGCCGCAATGCCTTCTATCTTCCTGACCTCAAATGAACCCGCCAAGGTACGGCACAGGAGCTAACAAAGAAATGGAAATAGAGTCGCTTAGCATCGCAATGTTTGACGTTCCAATTACATAAGAGACATTAAGATTTTGACCTTGGTATCTGAATGTCATGAACTCATGACTTTAAGCGCCATTGGGGGTAAAAGTCCATGATTCTAATTGGCAGTAAATCTGTGCGAAATCGGGGCCGTATTGGCGCGGTTGGCGCGGGCAGTTAAACAAAATTAGTGTGCGGCTTGGCGTTGTTGCCTGTCTATCGGTGCAGCATACAGGCTGATTTACTAATTTCAACAGTCATTTCTCAAGGAATTCCACGTTGATTTGTTGAGATTTGGCGTTCTAGAAATAGATCGCTTTGGTTTGAAATTTTGTGCCTCTGAAAAATTGGGTCAAGCCCGCAGTTGATATATGGGTCTTGGTTTCTGCCAAGAACAGTTTGCGTTCACTTGCACGGTACTAATCTATGGCAGGGTCAAGAAGAGCGAGCTCTCTTATGATTGGCTTATTCCAAATTTGTAAATTTCTCAAATTCAGCTTAAGCCGGCTAGCTGATAATTACCAACTGTCAAACGAAGCTGTAAATCCCTGGCAGTGAGCTGAATATCCTCAGCATATGAACTGGCTCTTGGTCGCAGGACTGCAACACACTTGCTCGGCATGCAACGTATGCTTTCCACCGCATCACCACGGTTTGCATTGGTGAGCATAGCAAAAAATATTATCTCAAATTTACTCAAGGATTTATTTGGAATAATACTGAAAATGTTCTGGCTCAAAATATTCTTGCTATCGAAAATAAAGACCAAATGGCTCGCGCTATATCCTGGGCCAGCGAAGAACAGCGAATGATCTCAA
Organism: Metschnikowia corniflorae; assembly: GCA_030581935.1. Lineage (NCBI taxonomy): Eukaryota > Fungi > Ascomycota > Pichiomycetes > Serinales > Metschnikowiaceae > Metschnikowia > Metschnikowia corniflorae. Next base: position 20,285 of record JAKTWD010000555.1, on the reverse strand, counting down.
ACGTGGGGCCAGATCTGAAATGCGCGCTTCAGGCACTTAGGTGGCCCAGATGGTACCAGGGCTACCTTTCCAATTCCCACACGTCATAACAAACAAAACATATACTCAAAGACTCACGACATCAACGAGAAAGGATTCATTTATTTCTGCTTGGAGTTTCAAGCCGGCTTTGGAAAATCAGGAAATTTTTGTGTTTTGTTCATCGATTCTCAGACCATCTCATCATCTCCATTTTAACGCGTCTATCACGGTTATACATCAACGGTGCACAATTCAACTATGTCTTCGCCAAACAGAAGCGTATCTCATGATGCGCATCTGCTTCCTGAAGAGATAACGGCGCCATTGGATACTACTGCTGACAAAATCCCCGAGGACTTTGTGTCGTTTCCGACCCTACCGGACCCAGAGGTAATTGCAAACCGCTCGTTTTCGACCATCATCACTAAAACGCTACGAAAGGTCACCAACAACGCGTCGAACCTAGTGCATAACTACACGGCGGCCACTGGCGGAAATGAGCAGAACACTCCCGAGATTCTCGACTCGCTGTCACTACTATCTCATGGCCATCCAACTGATTCATCAACAGATGCACCCAGGCACGAGACACCGCCGGTGGAGAATGACAATCGAGCCGATATACCGCCAATGATCCAGCCGCCAGTATCCCCGAAAAGCACACGAAAGGAATCAGTTCTTTCCAACCCTTCGTTGTTGTCTCCGCCAATCAACTTGTTACCGGTGGCGACCGCGCCACCCATCGTCACCACGCTCGTTTCAGACCTGGCCTCTCTACGCAGAAACGTCATATCTGAAACACGTGTCAACGGAAAAAGCGCCTCGGTTTCCGCAGACCATTTGCCACGAGTTATATCGGACAATTACAAGTTAAAAGTTTCGACCAACAGTGCGTCAAAAGGCCCCACGGCGGTGCTAAATATCAATGATGTCAGTGCGCCTGCCGGTCTTGAAATCAGCTACAACAACAACGATACACGGAGATCGTCTGTGCGTCTTTCACAGGGCAGTTTGCCACAGCAAGACCTCCCGAAAGCCAACTCAGCACCCACATCTAGAAACTCTACGGTGAAGACACTTCAAAACAGGATATCTTCGATTTTCAACAATCTCCCAAATGATATCGAGGTCTCAGATGATGACTCGGCGTCGGATGTGGACACCGATGATCATGGGTCTCAAAACAACGCAGCACCTGTTGTTGACAATGGAGGAGCAGTGTTTCTGAGTGAACAACAAATGCGAGCTTCTGTTTCTTTGCAAGCTCAAACAGGAGCTCTGGATTCCATCCAGAAAACGAGTCCAAAGCAGAGGCGAGGTGCTTCCCGCAAAATATCTGGTAACTTTCCCTCCGCTATCTTGGACGGGGCCAAGTCCATTATACAAACAAATTTGGGTTCCTCTGCGTCTTCTGTGAGAGACACAAAGGAAGATAAAAGGAAAAAGAAGAAGAAGCCCCGGCCACACAAGCTTTCCAACAACCCGCTCAAGAATGGCGGTATACCGAAAAAGTACTGGATGAATGACTCCTTCGTATCAGATTGCCTCAATTGCTTCAAACAGTTCACCGCATTCAGGCGAAAACATCACTGTCGTTTCTGTGGGCAAATCTTTTGCTCTGACTGTACGATTTTCATCTCATATAGCCAATACAAGGAACAACGGCATGGCAAAGACTCTGGGAGAATTGCAAAGTCTTTCAAAGATAAGCTTCGGGTCTGCAAGCCATGCTATAGTGACGTGGTCGTTTATCTCAGTGATGACTCCCTGAGCTCATCGGAAGAGGAGGAAGCAGACAAGATATACGAGGGCTCGCCTTCTAAGGTTTCGGAAAATTCAGTCGTAGAAGACCGTGAGGCGGACATTGTACCCGAGAATATCGCTGCCCGGTTAAGGTCTTACTCTGCAACGTCGTCGAAAAGCAGTGTTATTGCAAACTCGCCCATCCTGAAAACAAACAGGACTCCACTTTCAGGGCAGAGAGATAGCCCAAGACTCAGGATTGAGTCTCCGCGTACATCCGAAGGTGCACAGAAAAGTCCAGATGTTTCACACAGACACCCTCCGCAGATGGCCATTCCGACAAGGAGAGCTGGTGAGGCCGTTGAGATTGCTTTTCCGTCGGGTTCTTACACTCAAAGTTCGTCCCTCCATTCGCATCAAACTTTGAAGTCGTCTGGTCATGGTATACTCTCACTCAAGCCCAAAGGTGACGAAGGACCCGATAGCAAAAGCTGGTATAGGAACTATCCTCGGCGCTCTGCCTCTGTGAGCTCTGATATGGGAAATCGAAAAGGTCTCGAGAACATAAGTTCGTTTTATAAATCTGTGGTCAACGGAAATTTCACCAAGTTACCTACAAAGTCCAAGCTAGACTTCACTAAGCGGAATAATAATGCTCAGTCACCCACGCATACCTTGGCAACCGAGCCAGATGATGACGTGGAAAGTGAAAATGAAGACGAGAAGGTGATGTCTTTGTATACGTCCTTGAACCATCTGGCAGGTGCCGCCGGCATGGCTACTCGGCCACTAAGTCATCTTACCTCGTCAATGAACAGTGTGCCCACTTTGCTTGAGTTTCCAGGTATCGAGGGAAAATATATTCCCGCTAATAACATACAATCGAATGCGATGGCGCGTTTTGAGTTCAAGCCTATTGACCTGGTCAACAGCTCTGACATGACGGAAAATAGGCAGCGGTCTAATTTCAGATCAAATGAGCGTGCCAAGGCCTCAATGCGCAGAATCAAGGACCGGCGGCACCAGAAGCTGGTTAAGAAAACTCGTGGTGTTGCTCTGTTAATACCTTCTTTTCCACTGGACTTCGACGCTGGAATGAGCGCTTCTTCAGAATTATCCAGCAAGATCCCTGTTCAATCGGCGCCCGACTCATCCCATACTGACATCGAGGGATCTTTTGAACAAACGAGTCCGCACAAGGAATTGAGATCCAATCTATCAAGTTTCTCCATTGAAGCAGGAATGGAGAAGCTCTCCGCAAAAAGCTCACGATCCAATGACGATCGCTCGCTTCCGATGGCTTATCCTAGTGAATTGACCGGTGCGGACACTACCGAAATAGTGAATACGTCATCTGACATCTCCATCCATTCGATGTTCGATCATACTCTCAAGCTACTAGTGAGGCAGTGCTTGGAGGACTGCGATATAAAGGAGGTTGCCGAGCAGACTCGATGGGTCAAGGTCTTGCTGAACCTTTTTGCCAGCATCCGCCGAATTAAGGTCACAGACACTCTTGATGTCAAACAGTACATCAAGATCAAGAAAATACTAGGTGGCAAATTGGAGGACACATCCATCTTTGAGGGACTTTTCATCACCAAAGACGTCGACTCGAAAAGAATGACATCGCCCATTGACAACCCAAAAATTGTCCTTCTTGTCTTTCCACTTGAGTACTTAAAGCATAAAGAGCAGTTTATCAGCTTAAGAGTTGTAAAATCTCAGCAATCTGTCTACATCTCCAATTTGATTTCGAGATTAATATCTCTTGGGCCCGATATCGTGGTTGTCGGTGACACGGTGTGCGGTCTTGCGAAAACGCTTTTGGAGGAGGCCGGTATCACTGTGATATCTAATGTGAAGCCTCAAGTGATCGAGAGAATCTCACGGTATACAAAAGCAGATATTTTTCAGTCTGTGAACGACCTCTTTTTTAAAAAGGGCTCTTTGGGTGCGTGTGACCGTTTTGAAGTCAAGAGGTTTGTCTATGGCGATCTAGTCAAAACATACTCATATTTCGTATGCAGCGATTTAGAGTCTGGGTTCACGGTATGCTTAAGGGGAGGTGATGAGGAGTACCTAAGCAGTGTTAAGTACGCATCGGAAACTTTAATACCTGGCGTTTTCAATTCTAGATTTGAGCTTAGTTTATTTCTGGACTTCTCGCTCATTGTGACCTCCACCGTTGACAAGCAATCGCATGTTGAGCTTGAGGATCTTGAAGAGAAAATGCGAGTTGAGGGTGATGATCCCGAGAATCCGAAGACTATCTGTGTAAGATCCATGGAACATTTTGGCGTGGTGAATTATGTGAGGTTATTTAACGAAAGAGTTTTGAGCTACTCGCCATCAGTGAGCTTTCCTTTACCTTCGATTTTGGGAAACGTCATCGAATCTTTCAAAACCTTTGTTGACGCTTTCGACCTTGACTCAAAAATTCAGAGCTTGGGTCAGGCTGATGAAATTGACCCGCAGTGGCTAGAAGATTTATCTTTTAAGTTGAATCTGGACCGATTCAACGACAGGAGCGATATGCTCCTGTTCTTGAAGTTTGTTAGTTCCGAAAGGGTTCTCTTTCAGCAAAGAAAGTTCAATTTCAGAATGAGGATCTGGTCGAACAGTATGAAAAACTCTATTTATCAGCTTTACCCCATTTTCCATCGGAGCATCCACTTTTTGCATTCGAGAGTTTCTATCAAGCATGCCACTCCGTGTTATGGGCCAGCTGTGGTGGTGGTTGACTTTTATTCTGATAATGATAAGTGTCTTGGGGCCTTTCTTCATCAGACTCTCCAAGAAGCTGGGAAGCCATGCGAGGAGTGCGGGGATTTGATGTTGAATCACTACAAAACGTATGTCCATGGAAAGCATAAGATTGATTTAATTGTTGAGAAAATTGACGATGCGCAAATCTTGGAACAATTCACGGGTAAGAGCCTGAGGATCATGTGGAGTTATTGCCCCGAGTGCAATGTGTCCTCGCCCATTTCAAATATGAGTGATGATACTTTCTACTTATCACTCGGGAAGTTCTTTGAGCTAAACTTTTGGTCGCGGCAAACAAAGCATGGAGGTTTGTGTGAGCATGATTTTTTTAAAAGACAGGTCAAATATTTTGGAATCCTTGGGTATTTCATCAGAATCGAGATTTCAGATGTCTTGACCTACGAGGTCGTTGTACCCCGAAAGCGATTAGAATTCGTTGCTGTTCTAAGCCTCGAATGGAAGTTGGATGCCCTCAAAACGATTCAGGAGAGCACGGCGAAATTCTTCCAAAGCATTTTGAATCGTCTCAACAGAATTAAGGTTGATACATTTGACAAAGCCGAGGAGGGGTACGCCATGATCAAGCAACTCAAAGAAAGAGTTGCAAGCGACGAAGATGCCATCGCCGCAAAAACGCTTCTGATATATCAAAGTACTCATTCGACCAATTACATGTCTCTCAACATTATTCAACGAGACATGCAAAGTTTGGGTGTTCTGTGGGACAAAGTGTTCAACGATTTTGAGCAGCGCTTTCTCCCCACCGAAAACGAGATTACAAAGATCACACAATTTCATTTGAGAAACTTTTTGATGGACAGGCTTGATTCCGAATTGAAGGAGGATCGTAAAATCCCGAAGGATCTGGAGCCCAAGACCTCGGGAACCAAATCAGAACTTTCCCAATTAAAGTCAAACATTGAAAATGTGAGCCCTCCTCAGCCATCAAACTCCTCGCAGGATAGAAGCGCCGCATACGACGACCCTTTCTCTATTGGGTCTAGACGCCTTCCTCTGACAGCTATCGAGGATAAAATAAACCAAATGCGGCAATCGCTTGAGGAGGACCTGAACAAGCATATGATGAAATTGCCGTCACGTGCGAGAACGGAGATTGGGGGTGAATTGTCACCGAATGAACCAAATGGCCAACTGGCACCCAAGCGAGTTCAAGACCTCACAAACTACTTCAATCAGATGACACTTGAGTTCCAGAAGCAGAGAGAGGCTGTTCTTGAGAGACAATCGAGCAAGTATAAGGCTATACCGATTGTCAATTCGCAACCGATTGTTGAGATCTACGACAATATCGAAGACGTCGTCGATGTCGGGCGTAAACCGATGACCACTCTTCATGACCAAGCATCCACGCGCAACAACCATGAAACTATGGACAATGACCTGAGCTCTCTGAAACAGCGTCAGTCCATGCCGGACCACCATTCACGAAAGGTTCTGAGCTCCTCCAATACTCATTTTAAAGATGAGAAAGAAGGTGGCGAAGCCAGAGTCGAGATTCCACAACCCGAAAAAAACTCTTTGCTTAAGTCTCTCTCGAATTTCTGGGCGGATCGATCAGCTACGTTGTGGGATCCTTTGGAGTATCCTTTGGACTTCACGGAGCACACTTTCGCGGACTCTGAAGTGATCGTCAGGGAGGATGAGCCATGTTCTCTCGTTGCGTTCTGTCTCTCTTCCGGGGACTATATACTGAAATTAGCAGGAATGGGTGCAAACGAGCCTGACGCGTCAGAGGATAAAGAAAGTGAAACTTTGGAGATTAGTGAGCAGTTCAAGAAAAAAAGTGAACATTTCGCAAAGTTAGAGAGAAAGTTCAAGAAAAGAAACGACCAGGCCAAGAGGGAGGACAAGGAGTTAGAAGTCTCGATGAACAAAATCAAATCGAGCCACTTGAAATATCAGTTTGTGGATGGAAGCACAGAGATGTCGTGCAAGATTTTCTACAGCGAGCAATTTGATGCATTGAGAAAGGCGTGTGGAGTTGACGATTCATTCATACAAAGTTTATCAAGATGTGTCAAATGGAACTCAACGGGTGGGAAGAGTGGATCTAGCTTTCTCAAAACACTCGACAACAGGTACATCATCAAGGAACTCTCCAAATCAGAACTAGAGTCGTTTGTGTCGATTGCGCCATTCTACTTCAAGTACATTTCGCAATCGACTTTCAACACGTTGACAACGGCTCTTGCCAAAATTTTCGGATTCTATCAGGTTGAGTTCAAGAATTCAATGAACGGAAAGACGTTTCGCATGGACTTTTTGATCATGGAAAACTTGTTTTATAACCGCAAAACGACCCGAATTTTCGACTTGAAGGGTTCTATGAGGAATCGCCACGTGAAGCAGACAGGCAAGGAAAACGAGGTTTTGCTCGATGAGAACATGATTGAGTTCATCTACGAAAGCCCTGTTTTCGTCAACGAGCAGCTGAAGAAACTCTTACGTGGTTGCTTGTTTAATGACACATCATTCTTATCCGCAATGGACGTCATGGACTATTCTCTCGTGATTGGTATAGACGATGCCTCTGGAAAACTCTATGTGGGGATCATCGATTGGCTACGCACATTTACGTGGGACAAAAAAGTAGAAAACTGGGTAAAGGGCAAAACTTTGGTCAACAAAAAGGGAAAAGATCCCACGATCGTCACTCCCAAGCAGTACCGCACGCGATTCAGAGAGGCAATGGACCGATACATTTTGGAGGTGCCGGATATTTGGTACGAAGGCTCTAAATAAAATTGAGGGCTTCCACAGTTGCGAAATATCGATTCGCAATTTCAATCGCGTGCGTCGACTGACTGTGGGCGCCCAGCATGAATGTTGTGTGCAGGAGCACATATCGTACGGCTACGCGTGCAGTGCTATGGCACACCAATCGGCGAAAGCACGGCGTTGTCGTCGCAGGCGGCTCAAAATAGCGGAGAGGAAATCCCGAGTTTATTTTCGGGAAGGCGTCTATTTATAATTTTCTGCCCCCAAACAGAAACGACACTGGACCAAAGAATTATCTGCCCTGCTGTTCCTTCCTGATCTGTTGCACTCGACATGCCCCATTGAACGATGTCTCGTCTCGTCTTCACTCCATGGACCCCTATTCGCCCAAATGGAGATAATGCGCCGCGCGCTGGGTACTGCACAAAACACGCAAGGCTATCAGTGCGTGCCAGACGAAGCCGCGCGCCCGTGTTTTGGCTTTCTCGTGATCCTGCCTAGGGCTAATTGGCATGTTTTCATCACCTGTGATTCTCTTCTGCTCACTATTTCCGGCTGCGAATCACAGGAAATATTTTGGGCAACATTTTCTCCGTGCACTTGCAAGCAATCCGCATTTCGTGCACATCTTAGAACTGCCTTGCTTTCCTGGCAGAAGATTCCGCGCAATTGATAACTCAGGCCCAACTACAGGAGAACCGTTGATATATTCTGTTGGTGTGATCCGCCTTTAAGAAGTGCCTTTTCTCTTGTTCCCGTTGAGCGAATACTTGTCGTGAAACGTTCTTTTGCTATAGTGGGCGCCTTGTCAAAGCAAAATCGACTTGCCAGTGATTTAAACTCGCCCACCTGCTAGTCCAGAAAGCTCTACAAGGACTTTTTACTAATTTGAAGATGAGACACGCGGCTCTCACCTCGATTTCGAGCATTTTGCTCGTGATAGCCTTGGTTTTCTTGGTTTTGGGAACGGTGTCTGTCCCCGTTGCGTCGAGCTTGAAGTTGGCCGCTGCTCTGACATACTCGTTCGGTATCTTTGGGTACTGTGACGGAAGTGAGTGTTCTTCTGCAACTTACCCCGTTGCTTTTGGTACCCATAATGCCGGTGCCGACTGGCTTTTGGCGGAAGCCACGAGAAACACTTTATCGAAAACATTTGTTGTGGCTCCGATTGCAGCAGGGATGGCCCTCTTTGCGTTTGTTTTCACGTTTCTCTCGTTGTTCGTGCACGCCAGTGCCCTCAAGATTCTCTCGCTTGTTTTCTCGGTGATTGCGTTTGTGGCGTCTGCGCTTATTGCCGTGATGGTGGTACTTGTTTTCTTCCCGCACGTGGCGTGGTTGGGCTGGCTTCTTGTTGCTGCTGCTGCGTGCTGTTTGGTGGCGCTTCCGCTCCTATTCTTTTCCATCACAGTGAGCGAAGAGAGTGAAGAGGTATCGGACTCTGACGCCGTCCAGGAACTCAAGTTTGGTGACATCTCGAAGATGGACAGTCCTACGGTCTACCTGAAATCGGGATCGGCTCTAGACATCAAGCCTCAGCCGGTGGGATTCCGTGTGAACCAGGGGCCTAGCAACACCAGTTTCGACTATCGTGGCGCGTCTGTTAACACTTTCCCGGGCCAGCAGACGAATGCGTACCCGAAGGACCAAGCAGACACCCTGAGCAACAGTTTGTTGGATTCCTCGCCAAAAATTGCCAACGACGTGACCACACCCATGCCACGGCCATATGTGGCAAATATGGGGAGCCGCACAGGACTGGGGTCAATTTTGTCCGCTCAGACCGCCTACAACGGATTGAACATTCAGAACGGACCCAGCACCCCCATCGCCAGAAATCGGCAGTTTGCTCCTAATTATGTGCCCAGTGAAGGCATTGCGGGAGTCGTGGGAATTGGAAGCGCGGGTCTACCCGCAAAGGCGCCTTATCCGCTCAAAAACCGGGCGTCGTCGATCTACAACCTGCGGAATTACGGTGTGTTTGATCATCATCCAACTGTTGAGGGCCACCAGCCATTCACGGAGTTGCAGGACACGGACGTGAACGTTGACCGCAACTCATACAACCTGGATTTGCGCATGAGCTCGGACGGCGAATCGGACTTCACCAGTGTATCGCAAAGGCCGCCAAATGAGATATACATGTCTCCTCGAGGACAACATTCGCCGCCACGGTCCCAGAATACAGGGTACACCGCCAATATGCCATACCATTCGCCAGGATCGCCTACCCAACCCTTCCAAAGGCCGCAGGGCCAGTTACCGGGGCCTTCGATGCAGCAGTATGTAAATGGGCCTGGGTGGAGCAATCAGCAGCAACCGCAGCAGCAACCGCCTCAGCATCCACCGCAATTTCCACCTAATCACCCACCACAACAATTCCGCCCCATGAACAGGCCGTCTGTGTCAGACAACGCGTTGAACAATAATCCCGATTTTGCCATTGGGGTCCAAGGGCGAAGAAAGCAGAGGGGCCGCGGCGGTTTCACTGGGGCTAGACCCAATGCGGGACCTCCAGCTGGTTTTCGGCCTGGTGCACGAGACGGGCCATATGGGGGCATCTAGTGGCACGGCCCTACAATTGTTCAAAGAAAAAAACGAGAGACTCTATTATTTACGTTGTTGAGTATTACAGCTTATAGCTGGGGATTCTCTTTATCGACCTTCTCTGGCGTCGGCAGATCGGGCTTCGGAGCTGGTTTCTCCACCACCTTCGTCTTTCCCGAAGGCCTTACCACGACAACAATGAACAACGCCAACACCACAAGACAAAGCAAGAAGATGATCTTGCACTTGGTGGTGCGTTTCTGATACCCCTGGGCACGCACCAACTCCTTATCCGAAGACTTCAAGTCCTCGGCTGTGCGCGAGAGGTTGTAGTCAATTCGGTCCAACATGCTGCCTTGGTCCACGACTAACGTCTCCATTTCCTTGAAGATGGTGGAGATTTCTAGAATACCCATGGCCAACTTTGAGATCTCGCGCTCGCGCGACGCCAAGAGCAGAGAGTTCGGATCCTGTTGCATCTGTTGCTGTGCTTGCTGTAACGCCTGTTTTGAGTAATCTTCGATATCTCGGGAATCCTCTTCAAGAAGCACGCTTTTATTGGATGAGCTTGCCAAAAGTTGCGCCGTATCGTCGTCATCGTCGTCGTCCTTCAAGAACTTGATGTAGTTGTTCTGCAAGTTGCGGAACACAAGCAGCGAGTCCTGGATCTTTAGCGCATACGTCTTTTTATAGTTTTCAATGATGGCGAGCTCGTTCGCGCTGTACTCGAGACGGAGCCTGCGGTGGTTTTTTTGAATGAATTCAAACTTCTTGATGAGCACGTAGCACGCCTCGAACATCTTGGTCAAGGTGTAATTGAGGTCCTCAATGCTGTCTTCAAGGTGCTTCTTCTCCAGGTCGCGTGTAATGAGAAGCTTTTTGTAAAACGAACTGAGCTCGTTGGTTTTCTGCTTGATCGCTTGTAAATTCGTATCTAGCGACCCCGAAATCTGGAAGATCGATGGCGCCAACGGCTTCATTTCAATGTCTTCCGATTCGGCCTTGTTGTCCTTGTACGACCCTCGTATAGGCCGTGTCCCGGACATGGACTTCCGGTTCAGCATGAGTCCTTCTTCCTCCTCGGCCAACGCAACGAATCTGGAGTCAGGTGCCCGGGCCAGCCGGGGTATCGTTCGCCTATACGATAAGAAAAGATTGGTTCTATCTCTGAACATTGTTTTTGGGGGTACGAAAGCTTTGGCTCAAAATTTGGTGAGACAGTGAAGTGATTGTGAGGCAGTGAGGTGAGATAAGCCTGGGGCCGGTAGGGCAGTGGGGGCCAGTATTGGGGCAACGGGCCCGCGACCACAGCCAAGGCTGGTCAATGTGGCCCGATTCGCACCGCGTAAATTAGGGCCAGTGGAGCAGTGGAAATTGACTTTGAAAGCAGAATGTTCGTTGTTTGAACTTAGTTGGTGAAAAGATTCGAAAGATATGAGATATGAGATTATAAGGGGTTTATGTTTTGATGGTCTTTTTTGGTGGAATTGGGGAGCAATGGTGGATTTGTCGGAGTTCTCATACTGTCAATTGCAGTCTTGCCCTGAACGAGCCAGAGACTTGCGAAATAAACATGAATATGACAAAAGTGGAATTATAGACTATTCTTTTTATTTCCAGCTAGTTAAATTATCATATTGGCCGCTATGTCACTTATAATCTCGTGAAAGTGTTATTGTTTGTTCCTTTGGGTGGACACAGAAAGGCTGCCACTGTGCCAGCACACGCTCTCGCTGCCCAGCAGTGTTGCGTCGTAAGAGTCGTCAACGACCTTAACGATGCGCTACGATGGCAGACCCATCACGATCGTAAAATCGTAAACATTGACGATGTTTTATCGTTTGGAAAGAAATCGTAAGGATTTGCGATGAAATTTGTATGATTGAAGTTGTTCGTCTTCTTCACGATTCTCTACATGGACAACGAAACTGAGCACCAAAGCCTCTCTGAATCACTCTTTCATGTCATAATAAACATGATATGCACAAGAAATTTGCCTATTTTTAAATTCTTCTTAGAGTAAATTTTGATATGATCACCTGCTTCCTTTCGCATAAAAGAGCTCTTCATCCAGCACTTCTTTCTCTCCACCCAGCACTTCATCCAGGTCATCCTACAGGTCTTCATCCATGTCTTCGATCTTTTCTAAAGCTTTTTCAAAGCCCACGGAATGAGCCCGATTTCTGAGAAACGCCAACATATTTGTTCTACGCGCCAGTAATATATTTCTTTTCTTTGTTACCATATCGCCTAGTTGTGAAAATAATGTTTCAATGGCGCAGACATAGCCGGAAATGCTAGATAGTTTTTGGCCATCTTAGAAATAACGGGAAAATCTTTTCCTCCATTTAGTTATTGGATGTTTGACTCTCAACTCTCTTTTTGACTCTAAAAAAGACGTAATCTCGTTTAACTCATCGTCAAAAGGTTCGTTTTCAAGAAAACAGCCGGAGCTATCACGCTTAGCGATAATTAAGAGTTGAGACTCAATCTAAGCTCCTGAGAGAGTCTGATTCTCTTCTATATTGCTTTAAAAGCGTGAAAAAATGATTTGCAAATCTAACCTCCGAAATGACATTTCTTGCAAAATTAATCTTGTTCGAAGATTTTGAGCATGCATAAACCTGCGATACGGTCGCGAGAAGAATGTTTTTCATGCTTTTCGTGCGAATAGGAAAGTATTCACAGAGCTTTGTATGAGAAGCCTCGAGTCATTGAGTGCGTCAGCCTTTCCGTGTTAAAATTTTTGAGGTTTTCGAGAGGATAAGAACGTAAGGGATGGTCAAGCTGATAGTAGATTCTTGGCTAGCTTGTCGATGAAGGTCTGGTGCTTCAAAGTTTTCAAAGATGCGATAAGTAAGCCCATTCAAGTTCACTAATTTCAAAACTTTCGAGACCCAAATGCGTTTGGTCTTTCTTATCGAGGGCCCAACTTGTGCCGATACATGGTTGATATTCTTTCTTGAAATGAAGAGCTCGCTTGATCATTTTGAATGTTTGAAGCCAGCGAGTATCATTAATCAAGATCGGAGCTTTCGGACCTTTCTGGTTTTTATCTTGCGATTTTCATTTTCGACCTTTCGTTCTTAGTTTTCAATTGGTACACTAGAACGCTCAATACTGCTGCATTATCTCGCGTAATAGAAAATGAGGTTTCCCAATCCGGAACTTTTGATAACGTCCGGGATAAACGAAAACAATACTCCTCCTGTCATGGATTTCACTCTGAGCACCTCGAGTCCAGCCACATAATTCTTGAGTTCAAAGGAGTTATCGAAAAGGTAATACTATCCCCAAAACCTCGTTTCGATTACTGGCTTTCCACTTATCAAGAGTAAGAGCGCACTGACCCTCATCCAAGGCGAGCTTTTTCTCGAGGCATCTGCTTCTCTATAGTACTTTTTGTAAAGCGTCTCTGTGATCAATGAGCGAAATACAACCTTTTGAAGTCCATTCCTTGGATACTTCAGGATTTAGTGACAGGATTACGAGTCAAATTGGCAAGATTGACGCGGGTTTATGAACAGTTAGGCTCAACAGAGATGCGCTGAGATTTGCAACCGGTTGCAGCCATGGAGCTTATCGGAGATTCAGGCCCGTACACCAGTGAAGGTGGGCAGTTTGCACCCCGGCGATTTTCAGCAAATTTTTGGTTCTTTTGCAATTTTTTCAATTTAGATGTGATTCTGAGGAGGAACTAAGGGGGAACGCTGACGAATCTCTGATTATCGGGTGTTGATGGCGTCTTGAATTGGCTTAATTTTGGCACCAGCTTGGAGGACATAGGCATGGCGCGATATGTGGAGCGCAATATTCACGACAGAAGAGGTAATTGTGTTCGATGCAGACTTTTTCAAGATCGATGCTCAGAATGTCCCCACGCAGGCTGATGTACTTGAAAAGCTTTAGATTTTCATTACTCTTGTACAAGGGCACAAACAAGCGGAAAATTCGGCTAAGAGTGCGCGAAATGACCGCCTTTCTGTCTCCCCTTCATCTCTAGAGTACCAGTCAACGACCCATTCGGTCAACAACAACAAAGTCTACGAAGACAACTATTTCATGAAGTTGGACAGACAAATATACAGCTTTTGCAAAGTCCTTGATGAAGTCTCATCTGACTTGACGAGCATGGACGCGTTCCCCTTCAGCTCATTTGGGATCCATTTCAACGACTCCAATTTGCGCAGTTTCGAGGCTCGCTCACATCCGTGATCAACAGCAATGTCTAACAGAACAGGTACCGGGAAATCGTGTAGAATAGAGGCACGGCGATTGATGTTGCACACGGCCGTCCTCTTGATCGTCTGGCCTGAAGCTGATACGTTTGCAGCTATCTTGAACTTGAGTAATTTCACACAGGATGCAGTGACAGGATTGTCACAGAAGTTAAATGAGTAGTTATTGGCCACAATCATGTGTATGAATTTGGCTTGAAGAGTCTGTGGATCACAGGTTTTTCTCTCTTCACTTGATTTCTCCTGGGAAAGTTGACAGCTTTTTGTCCTCCTTGGGGTAAAAGTCGGTTATACGTCGGCCGAAAGTGTTAGCCCATCAACAAGGTTAGTAGCAAGAATGGAATCATGGTAATTCAATTTGCCATGTTTAATGTCTTCACGAGCTTGCTCACTCTGGGAAATCGACATCCGTTTGTGCTTAGTTCGCATATGATGTGCTAAAGCGGAAGTGTTTATTAATCTGAAATGCGTGTAAGACATTGTACACTTTTGGCATTTCGACTTTATACGTTTTCACCTTTATGATACATACAGGTTGGATACCCTATGAAGTAACCGAATTTAAACACGGCCGATGTATAAGAGGAGGGGAGGGGTAGGGCTGGAATCAGGAGGAGTACTAAATTTCAGACTTGGAGGGGTTTCAAAAGATCCTCGTGTTATTGGATATTTTAAAAATGCAGAAGAAGATAGGCAAGACATGCGAGAGCGAATTGCTTAAAAAACAGCGCTAGTGTTTAGCGCTTTCGTTTGCACTTGATCACTGTGACTTGGTTTTGCAAAATTTCATGTTCTTAGTTTCTTTGATCTCTATGGAACCACCCAATCAGAGCCAGCCTGATACACATTGTTCACATCTTGTGATATGCCGGGAAATCGTAAGTGTATCGTAAAATTTATACGATTTTAATTCTTACGGAGGGCCTGTCGTAGCTATGATTACGAAAAATCGTCAACGTTGACTATATTTACGATATATTTGCGATGCGACTCAATACTGGTGCCAAGCCAGTCTGCTGCCAAATCAGACGTTTCGTAATCTTTTCCACCTCGTAATCTCACTTTTGGATATGCTTGTACCATTGGACACTAACTTGATATACCCGTCCAGCAACCATCACATTCAACCAAAAACATCCGGAATTCTTGAAAAGCTATTTACAATGCATACGTGGCCTCTAAATTTCTAACCCCCAAAAAACTCTCACGACTTCTCGCGGATCTTCTGTTGTTTCTCCGCTACCATTGCATCCAGTTGCTGGTCAGCCGCAGCTCTTTCGTCCAATACCCTCTTCCACTCCGGGACCGGAGCGGGCTGGTGTTTACGGATTTCATCTTCTTTCATCGCCAATACGATAGTGCTCAAAAGCAACACAATCGTAAAAGCCTGTGCGTACATTCTGGCTTGCACCAATTTCTGGGGGGCTGTCATGACCTTATCCCGATTTACAAAAACCCACAGACCGTACATCGATGCCACCCACGACGAGAAGATTATTTTGTACTTGTGCGTGCCCAACAGCGTGACCAACTTGTCCGAAAACGGCAATTTTTTCCAATCTTTGTATTGCTGCATCATCTGTGAATTCTTGTGGTCCAGCGAATACATCTGGCGGTCGAACTCCACCGATCCTTCATCAGCATAAAACGCAGCAAGCGAAATAGTGGGCATGGTGAGAATACATGCTTTGATAGAGGTGTTGAACCGACTAAATCTTGCGGGATGTCTAGTTTTCAAGTAGACAAAAAGGCCTAACGATACTGCAGATCCGTAGAACATACCTTTGAGGCCCTCGGCCATGACGTGCGACGCATGCGCCTCTCTTTCTTCCTTGTCAATGATCTTCATATTTTGAATTATTGGGTTTCGCGTGAAAAACGAGGAAGTGAACTTCGGGGGAAAAAATTAGCGACGCAAGAGCTTATGTGCCTCGCAGATTATAGTTCGGGCAGTATATCTCTATGACGGAATACGGTTAGTACCATATTATGTGCAGCTGGCCGACTGCAGTGCGCGAATAACGGGCTCAGGTCGTACGATACTGAGAAGAGCTTTTGTTGTGGAGGCCTGGAGGAATTCGTAGAAATTAAGCTTCTTTTTCTTGATGTTGCGGCATTTAAGAGTTTTGGCACGATGAGGAATGAATCGTGTGAGGCGTAAATTTCTCGAATGCTATATAGACAGAATATGGTGATGAGGGCGGGTATTGAAGAGAATGTTAAGCCGGAATTAGGTCCAAATATTGTCTTGTTTTGACAGGTAGGATTGAGGCTATAAGATTAGCCATTGATAATCTGGGACTCAATCGAGAATGTGATTGAATTCACTCTCATTGTGAAAGTCGCATAAAGATACAGTAGCCTGTCGCCTCTGCAAAACACGGGAATCTGGCGACTCTATCGAAGTACCGAAAAAATCTCCACGGAAATGCGCGTCTCTTATTTTGCCATCAGAGACGAGTGCTGACCAGAGCGGCGCTTCCGAAGGGGTTCGACGTACTTCGGGAGTGAACCTCGAAGATGAATGTGCCGAGCCGCCTGGTCTACTGGGCTTTCGCCCCCTGGATGTGGCAAGTCCAATGGCTGGACGGATTGTGAGATCAGGGGTTCGCATATTGATCTAGAAAAGCGTGAGGAGTCGCCTGGTCTACCAGCGTTCAGCCCCCTAGGTGTGGACAGTCCAAGGGCTGCACCAAACTGTGAGACCAGGGATTCACATGCCGATTTCATACAACTCGTGCTTGGCAAGGTCCGAGAGGACGCCATACAAGAAGCGCGGATTTCTACTGTACACGAAGGGGAAGGTGATTTCAGTCACTCATCACATATCTTGACCTCTCTCGGCTCGAATGGAGAAGATGATGAAACGGACCGCGAACCTCTACCCCAGCTGGTTGATGAAGTTTCATTGAAACCTTTGACTCGCTCGACCTTTCGTTTTATTGGTACAAACAAGGGGCTTACCGATTTGCCGGGATGACGATGACACCATAAATGTACATTCACGTCCAATCGAGTACTGCGCATTCCATGCAAAGGAGAGCAAGGAGTGAACAAGAGGACGATTTAGTTTCCGACGATGATGTCATGGATCAACCTGTCCAGGAATCATGACTTAAGGTGTTACTCGAAATTTGGGCGAGGATCACGATTACCCGCAAGGTACCGCGAGCACAATAATGAGGACGCGTGGAAACAAGCTGAAGATAAAGACTTTCAATTCGAGGAGATGGGGATTTTCGAGGTAGTACCTATGCCACGAAATGTGCCTACCATACCCACCCGTTTCGTACATACGTTCAAGGAGGATGATTTCAACGGAGCGAAGTACAAAGCCAGATGCGTTTTTCAAGGCTTCCGACAGAAAGAAGGCGCTCATCACAACGAAAACAAAGTCCTATGACCAGTGGTTGAACTACTGTTTATACGTACGCTATCGGCTATAGCAACTGAGGATTATCACATATACCATTCAGACATCAAACTGGCTTATTTAAACGCACCGCTACCGAAAAGAAAATGCTTACGCCATACCTCCTGAGGGATACAAAATAAATGCAGAATGCGGGCTCCTCCAGAAATCGGCTGATTTCATGAGTCTCTGCCTCTCAAAGTTCAAATGGCTAGCATCGTCTTTCCTTCTGAGCCAGATGTTGCTAGGTCCTCAGTATTCATCTGGCTATTTAAAATATAGTTGAAGAACGGTAAGTTTGAGAATCATTTCCACCGAACTCAACTTGGCTTCAGCCGGATTTCAGCTCCTTTATAAATTACTTCAAGCTCAATTTCCACTTGAAAGTACCCGGAATTCTCAAAATGATTTGATATCAAGTGGCGAACTACTTGCGTGGTGACTTTCGTGAACCGTGGTGTCTGTTGGGGGCTTGTGGTATTGCACAGGGAAGTGACAGATCTTACATCACTGCTATTGTTTTTCGATCATACACTGCCAAGTGTTTCCACATACCAGAATTTCCCAATGCCTCCCACTTGACTCAAAATTCCAGGAGTACTGTGCTCGTTAATTTCACCCTTGTTTCGTTGAGGTGGAGCAATCGTCTTCATCTCACGAAATATCAGGGAATCGAAGCCACACTTTTAACGAGATAGTTTAAATCTTCACAGCTGATCAATTGCTAATCATGTGATAGTATCCTAGAATATTCTGAAATCCTCAGCTAGACTACCAAAATTGGTTATTGATGTCTTACGGGGTATGAGACGAATCCGTGATCTGGAATACAAAACGATGTGGATATTCGAAGCCAAGTGTTTTGGAGAAAAGTTTCCAGCGAGATTTCATTGAAGGGTTGGATCAACCCCTTATCAAACTTTACAGAAAAAACTTCATCGTTTGTGGGTCCAAACGTATACAAGGGTTTTTAATACTGTGGGACGTAAAATGAGAGAAAATTGACACTTTTAGTGTACACCTTGATGTGTTAAACTAGTTAACTGGTAACAGCTCACAGGACTGTTGCCTTTTGTCACGATGAGGCAAGGTTACATGAATCTTGATTTGATTAATCGGACTATAAGCACCAATGTTTTGTGACCTCTCGAACGGTCTCTAAGGACTTGATTCTATGCATGAAGCCTCTGCAGTTTAAAAGATGGATGAAGGAATAAAGAAAGTTGTTCAGGGAGTCGCTGCTCCCAACTAGGCCAAAGAGTGGAGGTTATGGCATTTTGCAAATGCAAGTACAACTTCAGGGTCACAGAGCAGCCGTTCTCCGCTCGATTTTTAACGGAGACATGAACTGGCACACGAAGTATATTTGGTTAACTCACCGTATGGCCAAGATCATGAGTAAGAATAAAGCCATTCCACTCTTGAGTGCGAGAGGATTGAACTGTGCTGACTTCCTTCTGGAAAGCACGAGCAGATTATTCACACATCTCAAGTGGACGTTTACGAGAACGGAAATATGTTACCTTGGTTTCACGCACACGTGAATACACCAGCTGAATGCTTTCGCTGGAGCCCGTATTGGAATTATCTTAAGGCTCCAGATACGAGCCAAAAACGTTATCAGCTCTCAGAGCAAGAAGTCAAGGATTGCGATACAACCGGGGAGGTTTTGGAAACCCACCGCCTCGTCCCAAACGGCGTTGCGAAAAATTCTGGAAGCAACTACACAAATATGAATGGAAACAGCACAAAGATTTGAAAGCTCTCCATCATTTTAATTTCGGATCTAGTGTTCCGGTTCATGACACAAGACCGCAGTTAAAGGCTTCAGATGTCGTTTATGCCCTTTAAGGGCAGATCTGACAGGTATGCTCGAGCATCTTTACAGCGAATGCAGCTGTACGAAATCCTGGTGGAAGTTAGGCATGAAATTGTTTTAAAATTGAATCCAATGTTGGCACCATTGAATCATGAGTACGTAATTATGCGCTACATCAACTGGTATGTGGAGACTGATTGCCCAGTTTATTGTTCGAGAAGAAAGGATGTGCTTCAACCACTTCTGAGACCAAGTTGAAGAAATTCTTGGAGCATACTCGGGTTAAAATGGACTGACACGACTTGCAGATTCGGAGATGGTAAGAAGGAGAGAGTACGGCCTGGGAAATTCGGGCTCTTTCACTACTCAGTGCCTTTTCCAAGATGTATCATAGGTTCTTCTATGGAAGTATAGATTATGTAGCTTCAGGTGAGAGCCCTCTATAATACAATTGGTTCTTCCAAAAAGAGTAATCCCCATAGCTTTAAGACATAAATGAAAGAATTCTTGGAGCATCTGTCCCTTGGTTCAATTTCCCGAGATTTTTTTGTAAAAGAAAAAGCAACAATATTTTGAAATGCGTCTACTCTATTTATGTTAGGAAACGGCCTAGTATAGAGGTACTAGAGGGGAGTATATGTATTGTTGGTTATGTTTAGGACTATCTTTCGCTAAGGCTTGACCTGGCAACTACCGGGCGTCCGTAGGGGCGCCCTTGTTCGCCGGTCCGCACTCGGGCTACTGCCTACCGCTCTACTACACAGGCTACGTGCAGGACCAGGGCCGGAGGCCCAGGTCCATGTCTACATCATAACACTCTCCCCCTCCTGGAGGATTGCTTGTCCTCAAGCATTCTGAGCCGTCGGAAACCCCGAGCCCGTTTCGGTCAACTCGGGTGGTTGTCGCGGCGAATGGAACGCGGCTTCCTCTGGATGCAGGAGCCGGAATGATTTGTCTAAGTTCTTTCTGAGGCCCCACGGTATCTGCGCGTACTGGTTGA
>JAKTWD010000554.1:0-75019 GCA_030581935.1 Metschnikowia corniflorae | reverse complement strand
TGTCCTGGGGATGTGGCTGGTCCGTTGAAAGCCTCTTTTGACAAACTTTTAAACTACGCGCTTTCGCAGGGTCATTCATATGCGATAATGGCCAAACAATTCGGCGATGTTCTCGTCACTCATGCCAGGCAGAACAAAAAAAGCAGTAGATCCAAAAAGCGTATAACCGACGCTAGTGACTTGTCTAATGAGGAATTCAGCGAACGCAATTCCAGCTTTCTGGGGAATGTTAATCCCTTGTTGGAAAATTCCGTGGACTCAGAAGATAAAATTTCACAGCCACATAAAAAACGCAAATCCACTTGTGGAATTTGTGGAACAATAGGGCATCGTAGACAGACATGTCAAAATAAAGCTCAGTATTTCTTCTTATGTTTTAGCGTATGTTTAGCGTTTACATTCGAAGTCAAATATATTATATTTCTACAAAATGCAGGCGGTGACCCAAAATAGGGTTTGGTGCGAAAGGGAGTGAATTACGTTAATAGAGAAAATTGTGCAAGTTGGAGTCGTTAGAATGGATCTCAAACGAGTTGAAAGGAACGCATCCATGCTCGTCGCGTCGATGAGACTTCATCGAGTACTTTACTTGTTCGTCCAAAGTCAAGTAATACATGACATCGTAGTCTTTGTTGTCGTCGACCGAGTGGGCCGCTGACTGGTACTCTGTAGACGAAGGGAAGACGGAAAGGCAGTAATTTTGCGCACACTTAGCCGAAGTTCCCGCTTGTTTTGTGCCCTTGTGCAAGAAAAATGCAAATATCAAGCATTTCAAGAATATCAACCTGCGTGGGGTCATTCCGAGCATCGATCTTGAGAAAGTCTACATCGAAAATTCCTTTTCTGTCGTGAATAATGCGCTCCGCATACCGCGCCATGCCTATGATTCCTCCAAGCTGGTGCAAAATTAAGCCAGATCAGGATGCCACAAACATCCAATAATCAGAAGTTAGTCAGGGATTCCCCTTAAATTTTCCCCGGAATCATATCTAAATTGAAAAAAAAGCAAAACAACTAAAAAATTGGCCAAAATCGCCGGGGTCCAAACTGCCCACCTTCGCTGGTGTACGGGTCTACAATCTCCGACAAGCTCCATGGCTGCAACCGGTTGCAAATCTCAATGCGCATCTCTGTTGAGCCCAACTGTTCATAGACCCGTCAGTCTTGCCAGATTCCTTTACAATGTCTGATTGACTGGTAATCATGTCGCTAAATCCTGAAATACTCAAGGAATAGACTACAAAAGGTTACATCGCGTTCGCTGATCATAAAGACGCTTGAGTATTGTACTATACAGTGGATGCCTTGAGAAAGGAGCTTTCTTTGAATGAGGGCCAGTTCGCTCGTACACTTGATGAGTGGAAAGCCGGTAATCGAAACAAGTTCTTGACGATCACATTAAACTTTCTCGATAATTTTTCAAACTCAAGAATCATGTGGTTGGATTTGAGGTGTTCAAAGTGAAATCCCGAATAGGAGGAGTCTTGATGGCGTTTGTCCAGGACGTTATCAAAAGTTTTACTTTGTAAAACCGTATTGTATCTATTACGATAGATGATGCCTCGGTAATGGGCGTTTAACTTGACTAATTCAAAACTAGGAACGTCAAATTCGATAGAAATATACGTTGTGCCGGTCGCGTATTGAATTTATCCACAAATATTACCTTGTATCACACGTTTCCAGGAAGCAAGATTCTAGAGCGTTTGTTGAGAGCATCTTGAGATTCTTAGCGGTGTCGAAATTCAAAATGATTAAGCGAGCTCTTCATTTCTAAAAAGAGTCCAACTATGTATTGGAACAGGTTGGGCGCCTCGGTAAGAGAGACCAAAAACATCTGGGTCTCGAACTCGAAGGGAATACGTGAAGAACGTGCACCGCATTTCAAAATTCGTTACGACCTCAACCCTTGATCTACCAGCTAGCGAAGGATTTACTATCAGCTTGACCATCCCTTACGTTTATGATCTTCTCGAGAACCTTAGAGATGGAACACGAAGCTGCTCAAACACTCAAATCCGTTTCTTGCTCGAGGACTCGAGGCTTCTTACACGAAGCTTTATAATTACTCTTTCTTGATGAAAAATATTTTGGGGACATGAAGATCGTTTCTCTCATGGCGGTACTTGATCCCAGATTCAGGCTCAAGTTTTTCGACGAAGGTAATTATCGGGAGGTGTCGATCATACCTGTGTTAATAAAAATTTTAATTTCTAGTTTTTTGACCAAAAATTTGCTCTCTAAAAATTGGAAGAAATTAATTAAAAACGCATGTTGTCTTGTGAATCCATTAGTTCTAGCCAATAGATACAAATCATAAAATATTTTTTGTACAAGTTCTTTGGTTTTGGCTAAAGTGTCAATTAAATAAATGCCAAGTATGTACTGCCTTTGAGTGCTTGTTTTGCGTAATATCTTTTTCATAGCAGCCTCTGAGTACCTGAGGTGAGCTCCCGCAATTATTTACACGTAGGTTGATGCAGTTACAAGTTATTCATTTAGCGCGATATTCATTTATCGAGGTTTTACCGTACTGGCCTTCACCTTACAGACCGTAAATACTACGCAAAAAAAATTTCAAGTAGAAAAGTGACCTTCTCATGTTGAACAAAAAGAATCAAAACACAAAAGACGAATCCCCAAAAAACCCTCTTAAACGTTGTTCCAATACGCGGCGTCTGTCGAGTGCGCGAAACCAGCCTTTAACAAATCAACCTACTTCCTCTCTTTAGCTCCCAAGTTCGGTCACTAATGCCACGGATATCCCCTCGGATGATCAGAGAAGCATGTGCCCATAGTCCCATGGCCGTGCGTCTTCTCCGGGCAACACGTGACGTGAACCTAGCTAGATCAGAGCTTAAGTGGATTCAAAACGAGCTTCCGCGGGCAAAATGGGCAGAGGCTGTAGCTCGCAGGTCCCGCCTCGAGCCTCTACAGTATATATTAGGAACGCAGCCGTTTGGGCCTCTAGATATTCTTTGTGCCAAAAACGTGCTTATACCTAGATGGGAGACCGAGGAATGGGTCACCAAAACTGCCGAGGCGCTCCCGCAATCTGTCAATGTTTCTATTCTAGACGCGTGCACTGGTAGTGGGTGCGTTCCTCTTTTGCTCAAGTCGATGCTTCCGCAAGCACGCGTCCACGCCTTTGATTTCAGTAGAGATGCGTTAGATTTGTCTTTGAGAAACAAGGAGCGGACTGGGCTCGATGTGGATTTTTGGAAGGGCGATGTATTCGACTTCAGCGAGGCTGCTAATCTACCCACCGTGGATCTCGTCACCGCAAATCCCCCTTATATTCCCCTTCAGGACTATAACAAACCATTGGCACTAGACGGGCCCGAGGTGTCTGTACGACTCTATGAGCCAAAATCAGCACTCGTGGGCCATTTGGAGTTTTACACCGCTCTTGTAGAAAATCTAGTGGTGCCCCTAAAGGCCAAAGGGTTGGTTTTCGAGCTAGGATACGAGGACCAGGCCTTCGAGACGGCGAAAAACCTACCGCCCGCCTGGTCTTGTGGCCGCTATTTCGATCTGAATGGGAAACTACGCTGTGTGGTGGCGTGGGAACACCATTCGCCGATGCAAGGTCTACGGGCCATGGTCAATGGGGGCTATTTGAAATAAGTCATGCTATTTGGGAATTTACTCCTGCATCGTTGCATCAGACAACTCAAGGGGGGTTTCGGCAGACAGCGTGGCCCTCGATTCAGGGCTGCTGGCCTCCTGTTTTGGCTTTTTTCTTGACCCTTTGCCCACAGCATGGATCTGGCCTTCTGCGGGGAACACCCTTGTTCCGCTTAGAAGGTACCCGCCGTAGCCTCGCAGAGTCATGAGCGGGTGCAAACGGCCCTGAATGGTCTGGTAAGTCCGCACTCTTGTCTCGAATATCGAGGGCGCCAACACTCGCTTATCGTTTGAGAGCTCATGCTGCGCCTCCAAAAGAGCCTCCTTGAAAGGGCTGTAAAAAACAAGCGGCCGCGATCCGCCCACCCGCTGCACCACGAGCGGCAAAAAAGAGGGGATGTTGAGGGTGGACGCGGAGATGAACGCATCGAAGTTGTTTTGTGTCACCAAATCCAACGCCTCGTTGATGTCAGCCGCCCGCTTCAGTCTCCTGTGGTACTGTAGTTTTTTGGTCGGCCTCAACGCCTCGATGGCTTTCGGCGTGAGTTCCTCCCAATGGATCCTTTCGTTTTCGGGCTCGGCAAACTGAAGCCAGCTCAACGTCCGGATCATCTGTTTTTGGTACTCTTCGGAGTAGTCCGAGTGGCGCAAGGCTGCCAAATTGGCGTGCTCGTTTTCGTGCACCAAAAGAATACTGCCTTTTCCTTGCATCCGCTCCAACATGGCGTACGCAACGACTCCCGAAGTGTCGTCCACCAACAAGTAGTTGCCGCCAGGACGCACGTTTGCAAGACTGAGCAACATTGCCAACGTTTCCTCACTCATATCCTGGACTCGCTGGATATCCTTGGCGATGTAGTACTGCAAGAGCTGGGACAGGCCCAAATAGTCGATCTGGAACCGGCGCAAGAATTTCTGCTGCTTGCGGCGCAAGTACTTCTGCTGCAGAAATAGCGTCTTCTTGTCGAAAGCAGAATGGCCCGCAATGATCTGCTCGATGATGCGTTGGCCGATGTCAGACGACGCCCCCGACTTCTTGAGCTCGTCGATCTGCGCGCTGTCCAACTTCTGGATCTTCAGACCAATGTTGATAATGTCCTGGTTCGACTGGGCGCTCACGTTGAAGTAGTTGGTCACCTGATCCTTGGTGAGAGCCTCATCGTCGATCTCGTTTTCTAGCACCTCCTCGACGCTGGTCAATGACTTGATGGGAACGGCCTGCTGGTCCTCGATGATCTCGAAGGTGGTTCCAAAAGGGTGACCGAGGATACTGCTGACCTTGAAAGCCCCGAATTTACCCAAACTGATGGCGCCGTCTTCTTTCAATTGGGCAATCTTCAAGCCCTCTGACGGGAGGCGGATAAGCACGTGCTGGTTTGCAGAAATCGTCAGCCGGCTCTTTTTCATTTCTGACCTTTTTCAAAGGGGTTTTGTGGGGTTGAAAGGTATATCTTAAAATCACCGTTACTGAGAAGGTGCACGCGGATTTGCGCCTGCCGGAGTCGAAATAATCAGCGAAAAATCCAAGGCGGACTTTGAAAACAAAATAGTCACAGACTGCCAAATTGCTCTTTGGATGCTGCAAGAGTCAATTTATTTAAAAATTGCTTCAACACCTTTCGTGGAATTTCGCTTGGTGGAGGCATCGGAAGTGCACCTTTTTTCGCTCGCCTCCATCTTTGGCAGGATGCGAATTTTCAATGCCCATCGCGCTATTTCTTACTCGGCCCTCACTTAAACACACCTCAAACTGTGTAACTTAGCATGGGTAGACGGGCAAAAAACAAGCAAGGGGCTCCACCCACCTTGGAAGAGTTCCAGGATAACAAAAGCGGCAAGCCCGCGCTGAAACCGCACTATAAGGAAAAGCGGAAGAGAAGTGATGATGGAGATAAGAGAAGTAAAAAGCATTCTAAGAAGATGAGACCTGATGAGGAGGAGATGCCTGCAGATCTTCCCGAGGTGGACTTGCAAGAGTTGGCTTCCGCCAAAAAGTCTCTTTTCGACGATGACGATGACGAGGGGCTTGCAGAGGGCGACGAGTTTGATGAGGCTGACCTCAATGACTTGGAAGACTCCGATGAGGAGGGCAGATCGCGGCCAATTTTCTCCGATGACGACGAGGACAATGATGAGTTGGAGGATCTCAATGCTGAAAACATGGAGGCCTTTTCTAAGCGTCTTGACGAAGAAGATGAGTTGGAGGCCGAGGAGGCAGCGATGGAGATGGTGCAAGGTGCGGTTCAGCCAAGAGCCAAGGTTTTGCCATCCGAGGAAGAAGTCGAAGCTCTCAAAAACCAGCCTGTGGACTTCACAAGTGTCAGAACGCGGATGCTCGAGATCGTTAAGGTTTTGGAAAACTTCAAGGAAATGGCCGAGGAAGGCAAGTCCCGTGCCGAATACACCGCCAGACTTCTTCAAGATATCTGCGACTACTTCGGGTACTCTGAGTTCTTGGCTGAGAAGCTCTTCAATCTCTTCTCGCCCGCAGAGGCGATCGAGTTCTTTGAGGCTAATGAAGTGGCGAGGCCCACCACCGTCAGAACCAACACCTTAAAGACCAGAAGACGTGACTTGGCCCAAACTTTGGTCAACCGTGGTGTCAATTTACAGCCCATCGGTGCATGGACCAAAGTTGGCTTGCAGATCTTCGACTCACAAGTCCCTATCGGCGCTACTCCCGAGTACTTGGCCGGCCACTACATCTTGCAAGCTGCCTCGTCGTTTTTGCCCGTCATGGCGTTGGACCCCAAAGAAAACGAGCGTATCTTGGATATGGCCGCTGCGCCAGGTGGAAAGACCACGTACATTTCCGCGTTGATGAAAAACACCGGGTGTGTTTTCGCCAACGATTCCAACAAGGCCCGTACCAAGTCGTTGATTGCCAATATCCAGAGATTAGGGTGCAAGAACACAGTCGTTTGTAACTACGATGCGCGCGAGTTCCCAAAGGTGATTGGCGGCTTCGACCGTATCTTGTTGGACGCTCCTTGTTCCGGTACCGGAGTCATCGCCAAAGATGAGTCGGTGAAGATTTCACGTACAGAGAAGGATTTCGTGCAAATCCCTCACTTACAAAAACAATTGTTGTTGAGTGCTATTGACTCTGTGAATGCACACTCGGCCACCGGCGGAGTCATCGTTTACTCCACGTGTTCTGTTGCCGTCGAAGAGAACGAGGCCGTCGTGGACTATGCCTTGAGAAAAAGGCCAAATGTCAAGCTTGTGGACGCAGGCTTGCAGATCGGAAAAGAGGGGTTCACTTCCTTCCGGGGTAAGCACTTCAACCCTTCTCTCTCGTTGACGAGACGCTACTACCCGCACACGTATAATGTCGACGGTTTTTACGTCGCAAAATTCAAGAAGATTGCGCCATCGCCAAACGATGTCACGAAATCTGGAGCGAAGGAGAAGGAGCAGTTGGCACGGTCCGAGGCTGAGGAGGAGGGAATCATCCACGGTGATTTTGCCGAGTTCGAGGACAACGAGGACAAGGAGTTGATCAACAAGTCCATCAAGAGAAGCATGAAGAGGAAGGGTATCAACCCACACGCCAAGAAATAGTGTATAATAGTTTGCATCGACGTTTAGAGGAACTTTCACAGTAAGGTTTGATGGGAGGCATTATCTGAGGTTCATGACAAGACGAAATGACATCGAGCATGTTGAAATCGACCACTCGTGTTGGATGTTCATAAGTGACGACCAGGAAGAGAAATATATGTTCCTTTTCTTTGAATAAAATGGTTTGACCTATCTTTGTGGCAGGTTCTCTTCGGGGAAGTGTCACCATAGATACTCGATAGTCCTTAGGGCAACCACTTCCTCAGCGTACAATCTGACGCATACAATCAATATTCAGGAAGTTGATAGTATGAGAACTTGTGGTATTGCAAAACGGAGAAAAGACATCACGCATGTACTAAGCATCACATAATCAAAAGATGCATTTCACACACGTTATTCCTTTCACAACCTTGAAAGCAAAATGAGATTGCAGCTGTCAAACCGGCGCAAGTATTCAGGCAAATCTGATCACGCGAAAAGACTTTCTGAAGATGCAACCTTCACTTCCTTAATGCGAAAATCTCCCACGTGTGTAAGCAAAAATCGAGTTTCTCGATCCATTGCACCTAATGGACGAACCATAGTCCTCTTGCATGCTCTCCATAGTTCAAGCCTTCGGATACTGGCTTGAAGAGTATACAAATGACCACAGTTTCAAACCTCCATGTCAGTATCCGTGATTCCACCTCCACGTCAGCATCCGTGTTTCCAGATACGTCTGTCAGGCTGATAGGCCATGCCAATATAAGTTCTGAACCGATTCGGCATCAACTATTCCGAAGCATATCACTCACTTGCGCCTTCCCGGCGAAGCCAATCGGAACTCTGATCACCCCCTCTAGCATAAGATTACAGTGATCCTCTCTGAACACCCCCTTTAGCATAAGATTACAGTGATCCTCACTTAAAAGGTCTTTTGACGCCCACCCTTCTCTCCTCTGCGTCCGTCGCTCCACCTAAAAGTCCCGAAGACTCACATTCCCCAACCCGTGCTCCTTGATATACTCAGGCCCGTACTCCTCGTACTCTTTCCGGGTAACATAACTCTGTTTGGCCTCGTGCGACGCCGCCCACTTTTGCATGCCCCGCCACGCGTCCAACCGCGGGTTTTCTGCCCGCCACACCCTAAGTGGGGCGCCGGTAGGCACGAACGCAGTTACTTCTGAGGCCAACCGTTCAGCAAAGTTCGGAAGAAGCGACCCTCCGCCCGTCAAAAAGATGTTCTCCAACATTGCCCTCAGCTGCCCTCCTTTCTCGAAGTTGCCGTCAAAGTTTCGCAAAAGAATGTTCTGGATAATCTCGGGAATGCCCGCCTGGTCGAGCCCCGCGATCTGCGGCTGGAAGTAGATCTCCGGAACGCGGATGCGCTCCACATTCAAATGCAACTGGTGGTTGCGGCGGATGATCTCCGGGTTCTTCATCAATTCCTCCGGGTCGTGGCCCTCGGCCTGCATGGTGAGGGTCAAGTTCGGGCGGGGCCCGTGGATGAACTTGTGCAACACCAGGTTGCGCCAGTCGAACTTCTCCAGAGCGGCAAACGTGTCCTCGGTGTGGAAGTCCGGGTCGAAGTCCAACAACTCCAGCTCGATGCGGTTTATCTCCGAGAGCGTGATTTCTTGTTCCTCCTCTAAGCTGGCGTTGCTGATGTCCCTATATGCATTCCAGTCGGCGTCGTTGGTACCGAATGTATCGTTCGGGTCGTTGTCGATGGTGGCCGACGGCGCATTGCGCTTGCGCTTTTTCGCCGCGGCGCTCAAATCCTTGTCGCTGGCCAAGTCCGCGATATTCTTCATTCTCTGCTGGGCCGCCATCGACTTGCGGTCCTTCATCGCGTCCATGGCCTTGAGACGCGTCTTGAACTCGGAGATGTTCTGCGCGAGCTCGAGTCTTTTGGTGTTGCACCACTCCTCCAAATCTCGCTGCCTCCATTCCTCCTGTTCCTTCAAGTACTGTTGGCGCTCTTCCTCCGCGCGCCGTTTCTCCTCACGGATGCGCATCCTGGCCTCGTAGTTGCTCTTCATGAGCTTTTGCCGGCGTTTTTCTTTGATTTCTTCGTCGTTGAGGTCACCGTCGGGCACCTCCGAAAGCGGCCACGCGGTAGCGGGATCCACCTCCTCCTCATGCTCGTCTGCGTCCAGCGGCCGCGCCCTTTTGATCGAGCGTTCCAAATTATAAATGTACTTGTGTAGTTGCGCCACGCTTTCGAAATCCTCCTCGTGGACCCGCCGCTCGGCCTCCGCCTTGCTTAGAGATGCTATCGTAGCCCTGAGCTGTGTATAGTAGGTGTGCTCTTTCTCCTTTTGGGCGAGGTTTTCCACCCGTTTTTTCTGCGCCTGCTCCTGGAGACGGCGCCCGTTTTCTTTGCGTTTTTCCGCCTGGAGCGCGAGTTCCTCGTCGGTCTTCTTGGCCTTCTCCGGACCTATGTCCACCGGAAACTGCACCACCACATCCTTTTCCTCGAGCACGGGCATGTCCAAGATATGCGCAAGCTCATAAGGGTAGTCACGTGCCACGTACCCGTGGTCCTGAACAAGGTTCTTCGTGTGGTCCGTGGAGAGTTTGGTGGGAAAGTAGGGGTACTTGAGAGCCAACGCCTTTTGGAGGAACTGCAGCTCGGGCTCTCCTCCCCAGTCAATGCGTTTACAATTGGTCAAAATGCCCCTGCCGCCGAGCACGGGGATGATTTGTGTCAGGTTGTTGGCCACGCTAACGACCAAACCGTCTCTTTTCTCAGAGTTGGCGTAGAAAGAGAAAAGCGAGTCGATGCCAAGCGCCACTTTGGGGGCCTGATACGCCTCGAAAAAGATCTCCAACATCCCCTTTCTGTACCCAAAAGGCGCAGCCGCCGGCTCGGTCAAGATGACCGGGTTGTTAAGAGCCCCGTTATTCGAAGTAACACCAAGATGTTCCAAGGAGTAGTCGAGAATACTTTCGACGGAGTCCCAGTTGGTAATCATTTGACTGTCGAAGGGCGACTTGGCCCCCGTTCTGAGCGTCGGGTGGTGCACAGACTCCCTATATACATCGTTTCCAACCAACGTAAACGTGTAGTTGGACTTACGGTCCCGGTGTTTCGCTACAATATTGGGAAACACGTTGCATGGCATCTGGGCATTGGTCAACCCTGCCCTCACTGTGTCCGATCCGAAATCTATGGCAATAGGAACACCTTCGGCGTAATTATCGTAGAAAGGTTCCGCCTCTTTCGGCGCTTTCGACTCTCTAATGAAGTGCACTTTCTGCGGAGGAAGCTCCAAATCCTCTTGCGTCATTTTCTTGGGTGAGTCTATGGCAGCAAATTTTGTGGATTTCTTACCAGTTTTTGAAATATCAAGATGTACAACCAGGTCTCTTTGTGAGATGGTGTAGGTTATTGAATTGGTGTTCTATGCTCAGACTTGCATGGAATAGGTCGCGTAGTCTGGTTTCGTGTAGTACATAATGTGAGATCGAGATCGGATTTGATTGTAATTACTACTTTTGATAAATCTGATGTTGAAATCATTCAAGAGTCGTTTGTGATTTTTGATCAGAAATACTCTTGTTTGTGTAGATTTCGGGGGTATTATCATGCCGTTTACTGCAAAAAGCTGGATGAGTGGCCACAGCCTGCGACAGTGTTGTCAAAGATAGAGTATTACTACTTATTACACTTTTTTTAGTATCTGTAATATAAAAAAATAATATTACAATAAGACAAATAATCACAAATAATTAAAGATATACGTAGTTCCTGCATCGTTTAGTACGACTATGCCTGTGTTTCGCCCCAATGCACCTTATCAGCTCTCATTCACTCTCGCAATTCTCGATCATAAACCATTCTCGATATCATTTTAAAAAACATTTCTAAGCTTTTGAAACTTACCTTCGGTATATCTCTTCATCCTCCCTTGAATCGGAGAATTTTCCCAGATCATTATCTAATTGTGGAACTTTCTTGTGTGGAAACACTGTATTCCAGCTCGCTTCAAAGTAGACTATTTGTCGAGTTTTAAGTCTCTGCATCGCTGAAATCGGAATCGCCAAAACCTGGTAAGTTGTGTGTAGTATACAAAGACTCTGCTTCGCTCGTGACTCCTAAGTTTTGCGTACGACTGGTAACAAGATCTTCCACCGCGCTCGATCCAATTGAGATCTGCAAATCACCGTTCTGAGCACACGTCGTCTCGCTCGTTGTCATTGAGCGTTGCCCATTTTTCCTCTCAGGGCGGGGTCTTTTCCTTCCATCTTCCAGGTCTGGTATGTTGATGATATCAGCAGACTGCGCTTCGCTTATACAACACGTAGGTTGCTCGGTGGTTCAGAGGTTTTGAATGATCCTGATCCAGATTATCGGCAGCTTCCGACTGTGGTAGGGAGTCAAAGTAGACACTTGCCTTGTCTTTAATAATGTCTCTTGCCTTCATAATAGCCAGCATCTTAGTTGTCTGCGGTTGAAGTCTGTTTCGCTTGTCTGTGACTATGCTCTTTACTCGGGAGAAAAGCGATTCCAAAGAAGAGCATACCCATCATGGCCAAAAATTTTGGTCAGTCGAGAGACAGTAGGAAACGAATCCTCGTTATGTTTGTAGTACTCCCTAGTCTGGTCCTTGACTTTGGCATTCTCTCGCTGAGAGTACCTTCGAAGTTCGCTCTCACCGTCATGGGTATCGTCATCACCGAGCTGACTCGCGTCATGGAAGAAAGCCAAACACACACTTTCTGTGATCTTCAGCTCAAATTTCTTTTCCTTCCCTTTCGTGCCCACCCCGGAAGTGGAGTATATCGGTCACTTGTCTTTCCGTTCAGCTTCCTTCAGGCCTTTAAACTTTCATCAAAAACTATAGATTACTAGTAATTATTTGTTATGCTTTGTAACTTTTTGTAATGTTGGCTCTATATTTTAACGTACTATCGTTCGCGGTAGTACATCTGTCAATTTTAACAATACAGAGAAGATTAGCATTGTCCTTGCATAAAGATGACACGCTATACAAAGAGATTTACCATTTTAAAGCCTTCTTTGTGGACAAACGGTTAATCAACAAGTTATCCAAAGTCATCTATACAACTCTTGTGATATCTCAAAATCGTGGTGGAATCAAATCGGCATGACCACAAAGATGCACTTGAGTGAGATGGTTGCTCCGACAAATACCACATTAACCAACCTACGCAACCTCAATTGGTTCGTGAAGGTTGTACGAAAAGTTTACCTACGTAGGGTTCGGGAGCACCAAGGCGGTGTCCACTTTCCCCCCTCCTGGCGAGACAAGTGTCTCGGGCCTTGAGGCGGGTCACTCTGGTGGGTCAATGACACATAAGTAGTCCCCTCTAATACACAAGTTTTGGGCGAGAATATCCCATGAGGAAATTCTACTCAAAACTCCACACTCCATCGGAGGTTTTTTTCTATAGACAATATAGTTTTGCTGAGATGAGGCTCGCTTAGCAGCCGAATCACAGCACCCCCCAATGTGATGTTTCTTTAAAAAAAAAATACAAATACTTTTTAATGATATTACTATCTGTAATACTACCTTATTGGAAACAACTATTACAAACTATTACTAAAATCCAAATAATTACTAAATTCCAAATAATTAGGCGCAAAGATTTTGTAATTTAACATCACTGGCCTCCGAAGGCACTTACTGCTATCACTAACTTAAAATAAATAACGAGGAAATTATAAAAAAGAAAAAATAAAAAAAATCAGAATGATAAGAATGATAAGAAAGTAGTGGCAAGAATAAGGTCGCATATGCTGAAAGATAGAAAAAAAGAACAGCTGGGAAAGAGAGCAAAAAAGCGAAAACATCTAAAAGACCGGTCCTCGAAGGAAAGCACCTTGATAAATGAAAACGGACAGAAGCAGCGCAGCAGAAAGTGATACAGACCTCCAATACTTACCCCAATGGTCTACCTCTGCACTACCAATAGACGTAGATCAAGAGAATATGAGACCACACATTCCTGACCGCAATCGGCTGCGAAACATTTAAAGAATTACTATCACAAACATTCAGAATGGTACACTCTCTGTCGATACTGTGTTTTTATGATTAGACCCATCGGATTTGGCATACACAGGCAAAACCCATTTAAACTACATATCTCAAAGATTCTCTCACTATAGAGTTCTTGGGTTAGACCATATTTCGCAGCCAATTGCACCATGAGCGTGCGAGGCAATGCCCTCAGATTGATAAAGTAACCAGACTCAACAAAGCAAGAAAGTTTGACCGCCCTAAAAACTTTTATATTGATCCTTCAGATCACCTCATGCCTCATGATCAATCTGCTGCAATCGTTTAGTTATGACATAGCCCAGTGTCCTACCGTTCCAGGTCTCTCGCACTACGCGGTTCGTTAAGTTGAGTAAAGGAAGATGAATAAGGGCAAAAATTTGGGGTTCAGATTTACATGGCCAGACTTTTTTTGAATAGACAAAAAGCACCACACCAATAGCTTTCGACATGGCCCTATACTTCCTTCACCCTTTGTTCATTCACTAGTGTAGCTTTATTATTGAAATGGTATGGGCAATGGGGGCACCAAAAAAGCTGAGACTTGTCGAACGATCCAAGTTCTTGAATAAGTGGCCATTTCACAAGATTTTCTCGACCCACTCACCAATGGCTGCTGCTGTCGATGCGCAGTAACCTTGGCAAAAGGTTTCAGATACAGCTTCACGTAATTGTCAATTCTAGCTTATGGATCATTTTACATCCGTCTAAATCTGACACATACAATCGAATCCAATTTCTAACAATCTAATTCAGTCTTCAACAATCTTATCCGAACACATCTAATCTTCTGTACTAAATTCCAGCTAATTCACTGCTTTTCTTGTCATTCCCAACCCATTTTCGCCCCTATGTCCCTACATTCCTCAATATTACTGCACTTCTTTCACGTACTACTACATCACAGACACACCGCAATCGCCACCTCCATCTCCATCCAAAAATGACGGTATATTAGTCCGTCTATCCGTCAGCAATGCCTCTAGATCTCAGAAACAGTCGAGTGGTTATAGTGAGTACAATAACAATAGTTTGGGAAGTAGTAGTTCTTTAATGGGGAGGGCCTGGCGTACGGTGTCTAGGGTGGATATGATTGGGTATTGCTTGTATTTTTTTTTTTGTTCCTGAACTATCCGATAATGTTCTAGCAAAAGCTTTTTTGTCTTTGTACGATAAATATGTTTGTGACATTATGACATACTTGAAATAATGCTTTGAAGTCACGGATACTATACTAAGCAGGGTACCACAAGCAATCGCCGGTGTATGCGGTAGCTCTATCATTCCAGGGACTCTATTTCTATAGAAAGTTATTCTTATATCCATTTTTTTTTTTTAATCAATCTTATCGATTTCAAAGGTTATATAGAAAATCAATACCTAAAGCGTATATCCCTAAGATCGTCAGAATATGAGAAAAGCTAAACAAGATTTTGAAATCACTAATTCATTAACTTTGTCTGAGTATTCGGTAGTCACTGAGACAGCAGTGAGATGATATGATACTTATAAGCTTTTCAAGGAAATTGCACAGTTTTAAAGCTGTCTTAGTTAAAATCACAGCCCTGCAACTATGTGGCCTGAGGTTTTGCTGAAATTCCAGGGGTGTTCACACTGTCTGCATGTACATTATTGGGAGACAAAGAGTGAGAAGGATAAGCGGTGTAAATTTCCAGGCGTATTCGCCGTTTTTTTCTTCTTCGTAATGTATTGCTTTGAGAGCCCCATATGGTGATTTTCTCATAAATTTCAGGAAGCAATTGCTTACTGATCCATGTTGTGCCGTCAACTGCCCTAGCACTGGTTGTATGGTAAGTTTGTCTGACTGCAGCGTGATGTATGGAGATATAAGTGTTCATCATTCTCTAACAAATTTCATAAAAAAAATATTATCTTTGTGTATTGACATAGCTGAATTTTTTCAGAGACTTGAGCCAGGGAAGAAAAAACAATTATTTCTCCTACGTCACAATTTACTCCACGATACATCACCTAATATACATATCGAAGCGCGTGCCTTACCAGGCCACATCTGAGTAGCGATTACGTATATTTTTCCCCACGAAACAATAACATAAAAAACCATCTGACTCCTCTCCAAATGATAACTCAGAAATCTTTCCTGAACTTACCAGATACTCAACTACCTCTTCTTCCACACCTGGTGTTCCTACCCAGTTCGTCTACGTCATCAAACGCGACCCTCGAGCCAGGCACCTGTCACGTGCCGTGGACAACAGGCATAGTATACCAGACCCTCTAATCAATCAACCTTATCTCTCCGAAACCCACCCCTACACACACCATGCTGGAGGAAAATCAGTTTAACGTACAGGGATATAACATTGTGAATATTCTCAAACGCTTGGAGAAAGCGACTGCCCGTTTGGAGAATATCACCCACTTTCAAGAAGACACTTACAAGACAGGCAACAGTGGATCGAAGGACGCCGGAAAGGAGGCACCCAAAGATGTTTCAAAGACCCAAGCACCTGCGCAGATATCCCCTGACTCAGGGGTTCAGGAGCGTGTAAAGTTTGTAGCGGAATTCGAGGATCTTATTAAGAACCACGTGGTGCCTTTTGTTGACTTGTCCCAAAACATTGACCAAACTGTGGGCGAGGTTGCGGGCAACTTCAAGGACGCTTTTGACGAGCAGGTGCGTTTTTTGGCGATTGCAGCTCGTGCGAAAAAACCAGATATGTCCGACCCGCTGTTTGCGCAGCTTTTGCAACCGATCAATGAGAAGATCGGAGCCATTGTCTCGGCAAAGGACGCCAACCGTCGCTCGGAGTATTTCAATCATTTGAGCACTTTGAGCGACGGGGCTCCTGTTCTCGGCTGGATTGTAAGTGACACCCCCGTGTCGTACATTTCTGAGTTCAAGGACAGTGCCCAGTTTTGGGCCAACAGAGTGGTGAAGGATTTCAAGGATAAGGACCCCGCACACGCGGAGTGGGTCAAGGCCTTTTATGCTGTTTTCGACGCCTTGCGCGTATACGTAAAAGAGTATCATACCACGGGTCCTTCGTGGAATTCCAAGGGTGTTACCTTGAAGGAGGCATTGAGCTCTGACACGTCCTCCGAATCTGGCGTAGATTCTGAGACAAAAAAGAAGAACTCCGGCTCAAGTGCTCCACCTCCTCCTCCCCCAGCACCCCCAGCAAACCTATTCGACGAGCCCGCAAAGCCCAGTGCCTCCAGTGGATCTGGTGGTCTTGGCGCCGTGTTTGCTGACTTAAACAAAGGGGCCGATATCACCGCTGGATTGAAGAAAGTGGACAAGTCCCAGATGACGCACAAAAACCCCGAGTTGAGGCAGCAGGCGCCAATCGAAAGAAAGCCTACCCCGCCCAAAAAACCCGCTGCGTTGTCCACCAAGCCCAGTGCTGTTTCACAGAAGAAGCCTGCACGCAAGGAGCTTGTGGACGGGTCGAAGTGGATCATCGAAAACTTCACTGCTGCGGATGCCTCGGAGCCGATTGTGGTGGAGGTGGAAAAAACACAGTCGGTGTTTATTGGCAAGACCAGCGGCGTCACCGTGCAAATTAAGGGAAAGGGAAACGCGGTAACAATCTCAGAGACATCTAAAACCGGGGTGGTCGTCGACTCGTTGATTTCGGGAATCGACGTCATCAAATCGTTCAAGTTCGGTGTGCAAGTCACCGGGGTGGTTCCTCTTATCAGCGTGGACAAGTGCGAGGAGGGCAGTATCTACTTATCTCAAGAAAGCGTGGATGCCGACGCGCAGGTGATCAGCTCCAACACCACTGCGTTGAACATCAACGTGCTCGAGGGCGACGATTTCGTCGAAATCCCGGTCCCGGAGCAATTGAGCCACAGAATCGAAAACGGAAAGTTGGTTTCGGAGGTGGTGGAGCATGCCGGGTAGGGTGCGGTGCGTAGCGGTGCGTAGGTGCGTAGCAGCGAATTGCTGCAAAATGGCAGCAGAACAATCTCGCGCGCCCACGCCGCGTACTAGTTATGAGTAAAAACAATCAGTTCATACAATGAATAAGATGGAATTGGATCGAGAAAATCAGTAGATTGAGAAGCAGAAGAGGAGATGAAGAATTGTAGTGATTATTAGTTTGGTTATGGTGTAGTGTTGAGGATAGTTGAGGATAGTGTTGAGGATAGTGTTTAGTATAGTGTTGAGTCTGGGATACGGTGCTATTATGGAGCGAGCAGACTGGAAGCAGAGTAGAGCGTTTGGGAAAACACATACCAAGGGGACCGTTGATGATATCTCTGAGAGTGTGAA
This sequence comes from Metschnikowia corniflorae, assembly GCA_030581935.1. Taxonomy (NCBI): domain Eukaryota; kingdom Fungi; phylum Ascomycota; class Pichiomycetes; order Serinales; family Metschnikowiaceae; genus Metschnikowia; species Metschnikowia corniflorae. The sequence continues at coordinate 57,550 of JAKTWD010000554.1, read as the reverse complement.
AAATACCTCCATCGATACGTGAACCTGGTGAGAAATTCTACCAAATGTAATTCGCATTTGTACTCGAACAAGATGAGTGTTCATAGATCCAGTAATTTGAGACATCAGGAGATCCCAGTCCACTTTGTTAAAGAGAACATAGATTTATTGATTTTAAAAAAAAAAGAGAGAGCAAAAAGAGGCTCGTCTCTTCTTCCTCGTGTGAATCAAAAAATTCAGAAGACTTCACCCCCTCCTTGGTCTCCTCCAAATCCGGATCGTTGTCGCCCAAAGACGAAATGTCGCAGTTGAGAATCCCCACGGGTATGTGTGCTCGCGGTGCCTAAAGAAAGTGAGTCAACTCGACGCCATCACAAATTATGAGGATCGATATGCATTCAAGGTCAAGCCTAAATCTGGGTCTCAAAAGCCATTTTCTGAAATTCATGTGGAATTTTTTCACTGCAAATACGTAAGTTTGCGAAAAGTTGTCATATTTTCCTTGTTTGTTACGAAGGCGTGGTGGTGTGAGAGTTGTGATGTAAAGCAATCGATCAGTGCCAATCTCCTTGTGCATTCTCCTAAGCCTACTAATTTGTAATATGCGACACATAAAATTGAATGCTATCAACGGCTCTCCTCTTAAGCAATTTTGTGAAAACAATAGATTTCGGTTATTTGACAATTAGGAAGCCGTTCGGTGATGTTTCCGGCAAGATGCAAATACTATTTCGCAGCAGGGCAGCACATCAAATCAAGACCCACTTCACACCATCCCAAGAGATCAAATCAACAAATACAATACCAAGAATAGACAATTGCAGCCACAGGAAGTACTTTCAAAGGCCTGAGATCGAAATTAATACAACATTTGTCTGGATTCGTGGAGACCTAAACTAAAAAAAAAAAGCTGAGGTAGGCGACCTGCAGATAGTGCCGTCTACAGCCGTGGGCTTCGTGGAGCCTTGCTCGTCGATCTCACAGTCCCCTCCAACCTGCGATATCAGCAGCCGTTTGAATGTCTAATTCTGACATAATAATGAGAAAACAAACTTTTTTTTGAGACCAAAAATATCGACTTTGAGAAGACCGCATTTCGCACTGATTCTTTCGATGATCTCTCAGTCTAGTTACGTAAGATACAAAACCTTACCCTCATAGTCTTCCCTCAAACTCTCAGCTGCCGTCTCGTTCATCAGCTTCCAGTGGTCCTCCTCGTTGCCCAGCCCAGTAAGTCAGTCTAAATTCCGTGCTTTCAGAATCTCAATATCACGATATTTACAAAGCTTTTAATGCACAAAAGCTCGTAGTCACAATGTTCGTAGTCACAATGTTCGTAGTCACAAAGCTCGTAGTCACAATGCTCGTAGTCACAAGCTCGTAGTCACAGAGTGGCACATTAGTTAAATCCAATCATGCCTGAGGCATATCCATCGCACTGATATGACCTCACACGCAGCTTATAATGTCTTGACCCATCTCAAAACTCCGTAAGTTCATCAAATCGTCAATTTTATTATCAGAATAAGAAACTCGAAAATAAAAAACCCTAAAATTACCTTATCACCCCAATTTGTCTCCACCCATTCCTTCATGTACATATCCACTGCCAATTATTTATGGGATCCTGCTGATAAGGTAGGCGGTGGCGATGCGGCATCGCGTCACGTGCACGGGAAAACGATAGAATGTTCCACAAACCTCGCACGAAAATCTCTGCTCTTAAGCATTGGCGTCCTGTGTCTGAGATCAAATCTACGACTAGTGCCGAGCTTTTCTATTTATTCCTTCACTTGCACATCTCGTGAACACTCCGAGAACCACAAAAGAAAAGCAGAAAAACTAAAGTAAGATGGTGAAAGACACTAAGTTTTACGACCTCTTGGGCGTGTCGCCCCTGGCCAGTGAGGCCGAGTTGAAGAAGGCATACAGAAAACTGGCGTTGAAATACCACCCCGACAAAAACCCGTCCCCCGAGGCAGCAGAGAAGTTTAAAGAGTTGTCTCAGGCTTATGAGGTGCTTTCTGATGAACAAAAAAGGGAAGTGTACGACAGCTACGGAGTGGAGGGCTTGAGTGGCGCCGGTGGACCCGGTGGCATGGGAGGTATGGGTGCAGACGACATTTTCTCCCAGTTCTTCGGCGGTGGTTTCGGCGGCATGGGCGGCCAGGCGCAACGGGGCCCTACTAGAGGTAAAGACATCAAGCACACCATCTCCTGCACCTTGGAGGAGTTGTACAAGGGCCGTACTGCCAAGTTGGCGTTGAACAAGACCGTGTTGTGTAAGACGTGTGACGGTCGCGGCGGCAAGGAGGGCAAGATCAAGAAGTGTAGCACGTGTCACGGTTCCGGAGTCAAGTTTGTCACCAGACAGATGGGCCCTATGATCCAGCGTTTCCAGACCACTTGTGACACCTGTCTGGGAAGCGGAGACATCTGTGACCCTAAGGACAGATGTTCTGCGTGTAGCGGTAAGAAGACCCTGTCGGAGCGCAAGATCTTGCAGGTGCATATTGACTCCGGTATGAAGGACGGCCAGCGTATTGTGTTCGCCGGCGAGGGTGACCAGGAACCGGGCATCACGCCGGGTGACGTTGTGTTTGTTGTAGACGAGAAGGCCCACCCGCAGTTCCAGAGAAAGGGCAGCGATTTGTATTACGAGGCCGAGATCGACTTGTTGACGGCGTTGGCCGGCGGCGAGGTGTCGTTCAAACACGTTTCGGGCGATTACATCAAGTTCAACATAAACCCCGGTGAGGTGATCGCCCCAGGCAGCCTCCGTGTTGTCGAGAAGCAGGGTATGCCCGTGTACAGAAGCAGCGACAAGGGCAACTTGTTTATCAAGTTTTCTGTGAAATTCCCAGCGAGTCACTTCGCGACAGAGGAGAAGTTGCAGCAGTTGGAGGCTATCTTGCCTGCTAGAACCAAGTACACTATTCCTAAGGGCGCCGAGGTCGACGAGTGCGACTTGCATGACGTCGACCCAAGAAAGCACCAGGCTGGGGGCAGACGTGATGCTTATGACTCTGACGAGGAAGAGGGCCAACAGGGTGCCCAGGGTGTGCAGTGCGCATCTCAGTAGTCGAGGCGGAGTCAACAGTCTTTGACGAAGTTGAAGCCACAGTCAAGGCTTGAAGATTCAAATATGAAAGGAGACCACGGGGATAATGTCATCAAATAGAGGTTTCTTATAATATATCCGGTTCGTTACATTAGTCTTCTCCGGCTCTGAGCCGCGTGCAGCTAGTTCAAATAGGTAGGAGAATCTGCTCTAATGGATATACGGGAGGTCCCTGAATCTAAAGAGTATTTAAACAAATTTTGATGTGGTTGATTGAAAGTGCTCTTATATGAAATGATCTGGTCTCTTGTAATTGTATACAAGATGATACTATCATTTGCTGGTCTGTCCGAAGGAGGCTTTTGGTTTACACGGAGCCTCCACCTTAGGCCACATATACACCACAGATCGACCCACAATACATCTCAATGAGAGCAGTGAGTAGAAAAAAGCCTAATTTTCCTCTCCAGTCATGCTCTATCCTCCTTATCCTCTTGTACTTCGCGCCGTGTCACTTCATTCCCACAAAAGTATGCTTCGACCTCCTCTGAGAAGCAAGGTGAAGAAGTTTTGAAGCACCATTCCCACTTCCACATTCATTCTTCCCAATCAAGAAACAATGTTGAACGTATCAATAGCAATGCTCTCGTACTTGCGATGCAATGACGCTAACATCGCTACCAATTTCGTGGGCAAGCATAGGGAAATCGCAGGTGGAACACCCCCACATTCTCTATTCTTTTGTATATAAAATTGAGATAGACCGGTTTACACCAACTTCAAGACCAGTGTCATTCTCGTCATGCCTAAGTGTTTACACCAGGAGATGTGCAGCGGCACTCACCACAGAGATGATTCCACACGAGCGACATTTGAACATGAAGTCGCTCATTTCGTATCATGGCCCGAAACGAAAGGTGCGAAACTGAACTGGCGGGGGCCTTTCAACTATCTACAGCATGAACACCCTCCTACCCTCTCTTTTGAAAAGCCATAAAGTAGTTTCCAAGCTCAGGGTTACCGGTGAACTTCCACCCGCACGCAGGCAAGTATATGCAGCCACGTGAATCAATCACCAGCAACGAGTCTTTATATCTACTCGTCTTTACCCAGTCACGAATCTCGCTCTCGTTGATATATTTCTTCAACGAGTGTGTGCCAACGGGAACAATGCGTAGCACGTGCTCACCCATAAAGATAGTGGTGAACCAGCTGACAAAGTCCCTGTTAATGGTAGACACGAACACGAATCCGCCGGGTTCCAAACGGTCGAAAACCTCAGATAGGACCTGAGCGGGATACTCAACATGCTCTAGCATCTCGAACACGGTGATCACATCGTATTTCTCGTCTTTAGAGAGATCTTCCACCGCGGTGTACTCGTACAGTAACACATCACTAAGATCAGGGTCATTTCTCATGTGCAACTTGGCCGCCTCTAATACATCGGCCGATAAATCTATTCCCTTAACTGAGTCGACGTAGCTCAATCGGGCCAAAGACTCCGAAAGGATACCCCCGCCGCACCCGACGTCCAACACTCTCAAAGGCTTATCAGCAAAGATTTCGGCTCGCTTCTCATCCTGCTCCCGTATTATTCCTTCTTTGATCGATTTGGGGAGCAAGTCTAGATTGTATGGAGCTATATACACTTCGTCTTCCGGGTTCTCCACCTCCGCATTCAACTTCACATTGTCTTGCACAATCTCGTTGATGTAGTCCATTCGAAGCAAGTTCATCTTATGGAGAATTCTCTGAGGCCCATCGACATCCCACCAGCTGGACGCGAGTGCATTAAAGTGTGACACCTCGTCATGCGAAGCCGACGTTGCTTTCGTCAAGTCATGCCTTAGATTATTCGACAAGCTGAATCCCCTACACGCCCTCACCGAGCGCGAAACTGTGAAGATTCTTCTCATCATTTGAAAGGAGGAGTGGTAGATTTCAGCTGAGTCCATGCAGGTGCCTCGCTTGTAGATACGTCGATGGTGAAACCAGTCAGATCATACACACATAATCCTATCAGGAGTCTGGGAGTGTGATTTTTTACCACCGTATTCTTGAGTAATACTTCAACTAAATTTTGTCATTTTAAGCTGATTCTCGGCGATTTCGAATTTTGCAGATAATTATTATGGTTCTCGAACGCGAAGTCTATTGAAGAAGAAGACTAAAAGTAGGAAGAACGAGTGGTACTTTAAAGTACAACAAAAATAAATTGAGCTATGAATTGGGAGTGAAAATTTATCCTCAATAACGATAGAGCAGAAAACATTCGAAAAAATAATTTTATCACCCTTTTTTTGGTATAATCTACTATCATTGGGGCAAGCGTTGTGTCAGTAGACTATCCGGCTCGTTCCTCGCAGCCGTAACGTTAGGTGCCGCGATTACATGTATGGTCAACCTCAGACTTTCAACTCTTTACACACCAGACTTAGGCACAAATGGCGGACCCAGACAGCTTGGTGGCAACGAGGGCAAGGAGAGCAAATGCCGGCTCCCGGCTCAAACAGCTCATAGAAATTGAGGAGCAAGCCTCGGGCGTTTCCAACATTGTATACTCAGAAGATGATGAAAATGTACAACTCTTATTCCAAGAAGACGAAAATGACGAGGAATTTGAACAATCACAAGCCAGTGATTCAGATTTGGAAGAAGACGGAGATGACGGAAGCAATGACGAAAACGAACCGGCCACCATCGACGAAACTACAGCTGCAGAGGAAAAGTTATCTGATACAGAAGTGGCGGTAAACTCGGACGAAATGCTCTCGGACTCCGACCTTTCTGCGTCAGAAAACGATGACAGTGAGGGGGAGAGAGAGTTGCAAAAAGCTGAAAAGTCAAAGAAGAGAAAGCTGAGGGGTGGCCCCGTGATACCTGCCATTAAGAAGCCCAAACTTCCCACAGAGAAGCCCAAGCCAAAACCAAAGACCAAACACTCCGAGTTGCTTCTAAATTTAGACCGACGCGCCTCTTCCAGAAAATCTGCCATGAAAAACAAAGAGGTGTTGGTCAAAAAATTGAAAGAAGACGAGCTGAGGCGAGCTGCACTCACGCCTGTAGTTCGAGCAAAAGAGGTGAAGTTGACGCAAGAAGAGAGACTTGCACAGGCTATCGAAACGGAAAAGGAAAACGTCATCTCTCTACATAGCTTTCTCCAGCAAGAGATCGTGAAGAAGGAGCACCAGAAACTACTTTTCCAGCAGAGACGACTCAAGCTTCGTAATGTCATTCGTCTCATCTCGCGGGAGACTTTTGTTGCTCCCATAGACGAGATAGAAGACGCACGACACGTCATTGATCTATTCGATAAGAAGAAACGCGGAAGAAGGCGGAAGTTTGCGACTGACGCACCCGAAGACCCACGCCCTGGCGATATTAATAAGGAACTACCATACTATAAGAAAGAAATGGAGGAAGTTCGACTCCGAGAAGAGAAGGAAGCAGCTGAAAAAGAGAGAATCGAAAAAGAGCGCGAGGAAAGGCGGCGCATAGCTGCCGAAGAGGAGGAGAAATGGAGGCTCAAGCTCGAGGAAGAGCGAGAGAGTAGGAAATCCGCCAAAGAGGAGAGATTCAAGGAGTTTGAAAACGTCGACGTCACGGAAACTCATCATAAGGCCCCTGGAGCTGAAGGCGCCGAAGAAACGAAGGGTGATGTCGCAGAAACCTCGCCTACGCAAACGCACGCTCATTCACCGGAAAATTCTTCTGAACCTGTGGAAGTTCTCGAGGGTGACATTACTCAAAAAAAAGATCCTGTAAAGGAGAATAAGGAAGAGAATGATGGAGAGGATGGGTCAGAGGGTAAGGGAGAGGGAGTGGTCGAGAAGGAGCAATCAAATACAAACGGAATAGAAGCAGTGGGCGACACAACGATTGACGCGACAGAAGGGAGGGGAGTTTCCAAACCTGCTGCCGAGAATCCTGGACTCAAAAATGGTGAGTCCTCCAGCGAGGAGTTAGAAAAACAGGAAATCACCGAGGAAGAACATTTGACTCCAAGCAAAGCAGATGACTCAGAAGCGGACACAGATTTGGCAGATGGAGAACCTTCTGTGACAACGACAGTCGAAGTGGCTAGGCCTGTGTCTGAGACAACGGCCGAGTCAGCCGCCAATGATAAATCTGAAGCTTTTGTTGCTCCTCCAAGTGAATCTGTTGAGACCAAAACCGGCGAAGAGAAGAGAGTGACATTTGCTGACATAGACGTTGATTCAGGTGCCGGAGGAGACGCCGAAGGAAACGGCAATGGGGTGAACGACCAAAGATTGGAGACAACTACTGAGGAAGAGGTTATGGAGGACGCGTCGGAAGTGGATTTGACCTACAGAGCCAGCAAGGAGGGACAGGTATTTGAAGGGCCCGTGCAGAAAGTGAGTAAGAACCACGTCATACTCGTTGACTTTGACGAGGACCTCTACTACCCCTATCTCACAGAGGCCCGAATAAAAACTGTTCTTTTCGGCGCGGACGCAAATCTTGGCACGTCGAGAAAATTTAAGGATGTCAAGACCATACTCAAGAGCAGCATCAGGCTGGACAACCCCTACGGACCCATACAAGAGGAGAAAGAGGACGAGCTTCTAAAACCGATCTCGGAAATCACCGAGGATGATGCGATCTTCGAGCCGCTAAAAAGGCTACCGCGCCTCGGTGTCAAGGAGGTTTTCGAAGAAGAGGAGAAAGATGTGCAGCAGGAGGAGACTGCTGCCATTCAAATCCACACGGAAGCGCCCACAGGCCTCTATTTGCCAAATGGAAACAGAAAGTTGTGTCTTATTTCCGGCAAAGAGGTTCGTTACTTCGACCCCGCGACCGGCATCCCGTATGAGAACAAAGACGTGTACAAGACCATCAAGACAATCGAGCAGGGGCTTATACCATGGTACAGCATCCCATCCGACCAAAACGCTTACGGAAAGGTGGAGTTGTATCTCAACCACCGAAACGGCTCAAGACACGCAAAAGGCGTACCCGAGGGGTTTGACGGGTGTTGAACCAAAGCCAAGTGTGACCCTACGATCCATTTGGTTGTTCTTGTATAATGCTTGTATGATAGACATCTATTTTTCGATCTACTTTATTAGACATGCTCATAAGGTGGTGTCCTGGACGTCTGGTCCATGTGCCTTGATAAGGTCCAGTTGAAACTTCACGAGCTTAGTGCGGAGAAGAGGCACCAAATGGCGCTTGATTTCGGAGGAATGGTCGGAAACAACATCGAAGATATACTCGTCCTCGTCTTGGTCATGTACAAATTCATCTATCGAAATCGTGCCCAGTAGTTCCTTCTCTTCATCCTTTTTCAGACCCTCCACTGAAAACAGAAGTTTCATGTCGTAAATGCACAAAACCTTGCCTTTTCTTTGGGTGACATCACAGTCCCCAGAGACGGTTTCCACACGGTTCAAGACAAATTTGAAAACATCGTCTTCGAACTCAGTGTTCTTGACATGCTCGTCCATGTACTGTTTAGTCCACGGAAGACAGTTCTTGTCGACCCAGTGCCTGGAGCGTTAGCAAATGGCCCGCACGTAATTTAATTCAAAGTTCAGAATTTTTCATAAATAATGAACATACCAGTTGTTGGGGTTGTGCACAACCATGTTATGGAAAGTTTGGGAAGAAGTTCACCGGTATCTTGAAAGTACCGAGCCACTCGTTAGATCTTATAGATCGGAGTCGGAGCCGCAAGCTCGTAGAAGCCTATGGAAAATTCGCACCCTGGCTGCGAAATTCGTATCAGAGCACCTGATAATATGCTAGTATGAGTTTGTGATAGCTCTCGTATTGGAATAGACAAAATCCTGAAGCAATATCAGCCTAGAGATGTCGCAAGTTTACTAGAGAAATTGGATATTATCGGACGAGAGTGACAGTAATAAGGGACGTTGCACACTGTATTCATATCACTCAAATGTGACCTCACAAGATACAAGCTGATGCGAAAGTTCATCTCTGTTCGTTTTCATGTTCTACTAGAAAAATTGAACTCTTTTCTTAAGTTCAGACTCATTTACACCCAGAGAAATAGTTTGAAGTATTGCAATGAGCCTGGCAATTGAGCTGGCCATTATACTCGACCAGAAGGACCTGTCTGGTTCACAAAAGTCTTTGAATTTGAAATAACTTCTACCAAAACCCTTCAAATCTTTGAATATTTTCCAGTACTCCAGAATGGACGAGAATTCTTCCAACCAAAGTTCCATCGCTCACTTCAAATTAGATCAGTCTACCGAAGCCCGCAAATTCACAACGCGCGTCGCGCTTGCCAGGCTTTCCACACACGTACCACTGATATCCACGTGCTTCAATTGACCCCAAAACAAATTCCATTCAACAAAAAGGCCAAATGTCTAACGGCATCGAGCTACAAGATCTACGCAATAAACCATTTCTGGATGTCGAGGAACCCAGGAGCTTTCATCGGCCAACACGTGCTTATGTGTATTTATTAGTGGAACTCACAGTTGGATGCCAGATATTGTACTCCTACGACCAGGTGGCGGAGAGGTTTCCGCTCGTGGCACCCATGATCTTGGGCGCAGCCTCGGCAGCTTTGGCGCAGTCGCTCATACAGTTTTTTCGCCAAAAAATATCCACGTACAGGCTATTAAAGTTCATTATTTGGGGCAGCATAAACGGATGTTTCACGGTGCTATGGCTAGACTTGTTGGTGAGCCAGTTTGACAATGTTATCTACCAAGTTCTCGCGGATCAAACAGTGGGGGCACCGTTATTCCAGTTAATGTACACGATATTGTCTAGTATATGGGAGAACGAGACCTTGACTGGACTGGGTGCTCGAGCCACATTTACTAAATCCTTACGGTACAGCTACTGTTATTGGCCTTTCATCTCGACATCGATGTTTCTTCTTGTACCCCCGCAATTCATGTTCTTTTTGAACTGCCTAGCGAGTTTTGTTTGGAATCTTGTGCTCAGCCGAATCACTTAGCTGTTCTCTTCTCACCAAAGAACATTCTTTGAGAGGATCACTTCGTACCGGAACTCATCTGCATATTACTCGAGAAGCCTGAAGTTAGTCTTGAAATTCCACAAAACCGCTTGTCTTGAAATCTTCCGGCTCAGCTTTCGAAGGCAGCCCCTATGGCAGCTCCAACTTCGAGGTAGCGGGCTCACAGTATCACGAATCAGATCACACGACAACATCTATATTTTTGGGTCAAATATATAACTTCAGTTCGAATTGGCCTGCTTTCGAGTCGAGGGCTGCGCGTCTTACGCCTTGTACGCGGCCTTGAGTGGGTCTTTCTTTCCCCCCTTTCTCTTTTTCTTGTACACCTTGTTTTTCTTGAAAGGCACGAAACCCAAATCTTTCTTCGGGTTTGCCCGAGCACTTGCAGGAAGCAAGTAATCAGGGACTCTCTTCAAATGGGCCTGCACCCGCGAGAGATTATGTGCCTTGTCGTGCTTCAAAGACACCAAGTCCTGAGGGTTTTCCTCGAAATATCTTTTCAATTTTTCACTGTTCATCAACTCGTTTTTCAATTCCTTCACCCTAGCTTCCCTGACAACACTTGGAGTGACCGCTGCAAAGGCGCCGTCGGCTCTATAACGGAATCCCTCGACCTGCTTCATGTCAAATTGATAAGGATTGATCTCGAAGCCGTTCTTCAATTGCTGCTTCACAACTCTCTTCAAGACCTTTTCATCCTTCTTCGAGGTTCCAATGCCGGCAATCTTGTGCTTTCCAGCATCCTTTTCTGGAACGATGAATGACAAGGCCATACCCGCCTTTCCAGCCCTGGCAGTTCTTCCAATACGGTGAACATACGCGCGCGAGGTGGTGGGCATGTCGAAGTTGATGACACATGCAACATTGCGGAAGTCGACACCTCTAGATACACCGTACTCTTTATCTTTTACTGCCTTCACCTTCTTCTTACTCTTTTGCGACTCCTGTGGAGATTGTTCGACTGAGGCTTCTTGTGTTTCTTTCTTTTGGTCAGATTTTTTTCCAGTGGATTCATCCGGCTGCTCGTCCTCGGCCTCCTCATCTTTCTCAACAGTAAAGTCGTTTGTTTCGTCCGTGGCAATCAATAAGTGGTATACGTTTTTGTTGAACTCGTCCACAATGTGTATTCTGGAGTTGATGGGCAACTCACTGTTCAAGATGCAACAACGTATACCGAACTGCTCCAAGAACAACTTTAGCCTATATCCGCGATCAATGGTGTTGACGAAAACAAGAGATTTCCCTTGGATCAACTGCAACTTGAAAATCACGTATGCAAGCAAAAACTTGTCGAACTCGGTTGTGCGAGCATAGTACTGCACCAACTTTGACTTGGCCAACTTGTCCTCGTTGAGTTGCAATACTGCTGGCCTGGAGCAGAACCGTTTTTTCAAGTCCTCCAAGTCATCGTTGATGGTAGCAGACATTAGGTATGTCTGCAAATCCGTTTTCACGGGCAAGAAAGTTTCGAGCTGTTGCAAATCTTCCATGTACCCGTATGACAAAACCAAGTCAACCTCATCGATCACCAAGCTCTTGACTCTACCTAGGCTGATCAAATTGCTTTTAACATTCAGTTGCAAGGTCTGAATCAATTTGGAGGGAGTCGAGACAATAACGTCAGGCGTGGCCATCAACAAAGTTTTGAGGACAGAATCAGACACGCTTGATGAAAGGTTGACCACAGTGACTTTATGGTTGCAATACACCAAGAGTTTTTCGATGAATTGGGTCACTTGGTTCGAAAGTTCTTTTGTGGGAACAAGAATGATACTTTTTACAGACTTGCCCTCTTCTTCCGAATTTAAGATATTTTGCAAGATTGGCACGCAATAAGCAGCGGTTTTCCCTGACCCTGTGCTTGATTTGGCAATAATATCTCGCTTTTCCTCTAGGGCAAGAGGCAATGCACTGGACTGAATTAATGTGGGGTGTTTGAACCCTAAATGATCCACGGCCTGCAAGATTCTCGCATCAAGGCCGAACGAGTCCCACAGAACCTCATCATCGACGTATGCGGCGGCAGCTGACTTGTCCATTTTCACGTATGGTATGGTGTGAAAACGACTTTTGTGAGAAGCCTCGATAAAATACAGAGATGCTCATCATGGTGCACATGCAGGATATGCATAATTGATTTCGTGTGTTGCAATTGTTTTATAAAAAAAAGTTATTATGTACGAGATTTTGAAATGTGAATTCACACAATTCGAAAAAAAGTTCTTTTTCTCCAATATATCCATCAAAATAAGCCAAAGCGCATCTTAGAACGTTGTTTGCTTTAAACCGCATACACCAACAAATGATATAAACTCGATGGCTCTTCAGTAGAGAAAACCGGAAGGAGCAGAAAAGACATTTACTATTTTTATAAACAAAAAAAAAACATTGTTTTCAAGGATATTAGTTTTTTTTATTTCTGATATTTTGTTTAACGACAAGATAAAGACCAGCAAAAACAAAACTGTATATTGGGCGTGTGGCGTAGTTGGTAGCGCGTCTGCTTTGCATGCTGAAGGTCATCGGTTCGATTCCGGTCTCGTCCATTTTTTTTAATCAACCAACTTTTGTATTCTTGATAATTTCCCTTTTTTTTCAGCGATACAAATGAAAATATGCTTATCGCAAACGCATTATATATGAAATAAATAAGTATGCCACAGTGCTAAACGTGATCTGCAGGGTCGTAAGCTTTCACGTCCAAAGCAGATGCCGCTGAGGGAGTTGGCGTATCACTTGGCGAATTCTCTGCAGATGCCTCAGGTGGGATCGGAAGAGATATGTTACTAGTATCTATAGGCCTGCTCGAGTCGCTCCTGGTCCTCATGAAATGGCCATACCCTGTGGCATCTCGAGGCGTTCCAAAGATTGCAGGCCCACGTGGATAAATGCGAGAACTAGCTGTCGAACTCATGACCGTTTCCCGCGCTTCCGGATCCCTCTTGCTTCGTGTTCGACTAAGCGTTTGATATAGAGACTTCCCAAGGAATGTGGCGCTTTTTCTGTGATCATTATCTGGTCGCTCAGGTGGCGTTGAGGGTACATCACTCGACTCACCTGCTACTCCCGAAGCTATCAGCCTCTCTCTTTCCCCAGGGCGTCCCATGCCATAAACTGGAAATACATTTGATGGAGAGCGTATCATCGAGAACTTCCGCCCGCCCGAAGATCTGGCCGACTGTAGGGATGTTCGGTCATAAATAGATGTAGCTGCGCGTAGGGGGTCCTCAACATGTCTTTCTTTGCCTTCGATACCGCGCTCTTCATCTTCGGGGTCGTCTTCCTCTCCCTCCCTGGCACGCACCACTCTAGAGTCTTGATTGATTTCCGGCTGTTGATCTCTCATTTCGAAACGGGGTAGGCTCAAATTTCTTTGGTCTCGTTCGACTGCTATTATATGCAAATAATAGGGGATAGCGAGAGAGAAGAATCCACCACCTATTATGTTTCCAAGCGCTCCCGGTAGAAAAAGTTTCCAAGCGACTGTGGCCACAGTTGTGTGAGTGCCATTGATTAGGCCAGTGATGATCATGTACATATCAGCAACCGAATGCGTGAAGCCTAGACTGACGAATGTGAGGACAGGAAGAAGCATTAGTAGAAACTTCACATGAATTGGCTTTGCCATGAGTTGTAGGTAAATGGCGAGGCAAACGAAAAAGTTGCCTGCCATTGCTTTGAGAAGCGTTTCCACAAAGCTGAACTCAAGCTTGCGGTCTAGAATGGCCACCGACCCAGAAACCCATGTGGCCTGGGACGAAATCCCCGAGAAATGACAAACGATGTAGCACACAAATATGGTGCCCACCAAATTGAGCCACCAGCTCACAAGCCACGATATGAGAAGATCCAATATCGTGACAGCACCCCGGGCAACGCCAACTGTAAAAAACAAGATGTTCGAGTTAAACAAGTCCACACCCATGACCACAACATAAAAGAGACCAATAGGGTAAAGGCAGCCTTGAAGCAAGGCTATGATGCCTGGATTAGATCCCATTAACTGCGGGCATTCAGACTGTATCATGACGTGTAGCATTCCCCCCGATGTGAACAAGATGCCTCCGATGAAAGAGTTGACAACCAAGACGTCTAGCGGCAATCTCGCCTTTTTCATCGAAGTCGCAACAACTGCAAGCGCACATTCATACGTCGTAAGATATAGCCCGTCCCCATTCATGCTCATATAGATCCCTCAATGGAGGTATGAAGGAAACATCATCATTGGGAATGCGTAGATCGGGAACGTCCGGTATCACGATGCTGCAGGATTTGCTCGCAACTACTGCAGATGGATATGCACAGTACGAGGAACATGCAGTATAGCCCCGTATACCTTTGCCATGGAAAGGCATACTTTGCGCCGAGATGCGATAATCACTCCACTCCGAAAAGAGTTGAATTTGAGAAATCAAAATCAGCAACCGGCTCAATTTTCTCGTCCTCAATTTTTGCACCGGAAGTTGTAGTGTCAGGAGATTTCGGAATATAATTACCCGCGTCATGGCCGTTTCCGCCTTCCTCCGCATGGCCATTGGGGCATTCAGATCTAGAGGTAATGGGGATGGTCTGTTGCGAAGCAACCACTTTTCCCACCGGTGTCAGGCTCTTCCCAGCCTTTCCCAATTTTTCAGATTTTCCAGACTTCCTAGTCTTCTTCGCTTGCTTTACTAATTCTTTAAACTCTTCTTTATAATGCTCGAGCCATGCTCTGATTGGGAAGTCCTTATCTGAAATGCTCTTGCGACTCAAATCGTCTCCGTAGATCGTATTCGAAGCAATAGTGCTGGGCCCACTCAGGTGCGAAACTTCCCATTGCTTGAGTTTCTGTCGGAGTTCAATGTCCGGTAGTGGGTGGTTCGAGTCTAAGTTTGATTGATGGAGAAGGTAGTAGTGATTATATCGCCCCACTAGGTCAGCCCTCGAGCCCTGCGTCGAGAGCCTATACGCCGCCAATTTCTCTCTAACCTTGGCCGTCGTGAGGGAGCCAAAATCTATTTTGGGAATGCGTTTTGTTGCATGATGGTGTTTGTCACCTTGCTCAAAATAGAATTTCTCATGATCCACGCTTTTTGCAGCCTGCTTCTGGCGCTTTTGGCTCTGGAAAAACAGAAGCACATCATTTGGCCTCTTTTTTACAGGTGGGGTTTTGGAGGCTAATTTTGGGTCAGCTTTTCCCTCTAAGCAGTAATCTATATGAGACCCTTGCACGTGCTCCTTCTTCATTACAACCTTACATATGGGACATGCAACGTATCCCACCTCGATTACTTGATCTTTGGGAGAAGAAGCAGAATCTTGATCTCCAACATCATCTGGAATTTCTATTATTTCCACACTATCAGATTTCACAAATTTCAGTGGCGTGCTCTCATTTGGAGCCGCCTTCAGCGGGGCATCAGATCTAGCCCTTACTACAGAGATGAGATCTTCTCTGAGTGCCTGGTAGCACAACACAATCTCTTCTAGTAGAATGACGCGTTTCAAATTGGTCTCCAATTGCTCGACTTTGCAAAGCGGACACAGACTTTCAATCATGAGATGTTGCCGTATACACTGGGAGCAAAACGTATGATTGCAAGACGTGATTACCGGCGCCTTGAGAAAATCTTTACAAATCAAGCATCTTTGTAGCGAGTCTAGTTGCGAAAGCTTTGGTATTTGCGTGCTTTTCCAATCTGATGGCTCAAAATCGGACATTCTTTGACGTTTTTCGGTATATGGATTGAGGTGTAAATAAGATGCTTGAGTAGTTAGATAGGTTAGTCGCGTATGGTGTTGCCCCAGGTTTTCGCCATTGGAGCAACCACTGGCATGCCCGCGAAAAGTAGGAAACAGAGAAAAAGAAATGTGTTACTTTTAAGCAAAAGAAAACTAAGGCATTGAGGATCTCGTTAATTTTGAGCGTTAGATTCATTGCTGGTAGATATTTCACAGAACAAATGTTGCAAACCTGAATTGATTGCCAGATTTGTAGATTGAGGCTAGCGATGGTTTATATATATATATGTATCTCGGTGACTAACAGGACCAGTACGCACGTCGTAGACTTTATTATTTGCCATTACAACTCGTCGTGTACGTTTTGAGCCAGCTCCAGCGGAGATGCTTGCAGATCAACAAGGGATTCCACGTCGTGGCTGACAAGCATTTCTGAGGGCTCTGAAACATCGACGTCAGAAGGCTGACTAGCAGGCGCTTGCGTTACTTCGGAGTACACCTGGGTTTCAGATTCAGCTATGGCTGAATTCTGGACGAAGCTTTCGCTAACACTTTGATGCGCAAGATCAGCCAAACTAAGACGGTCATCTATGATGGATTGTGCTGAGCTGGAAGTAGGAGTGTCAAATGACAGAGCGGCGGAGGACTCGTTTTCTTGGTTTTCGAGAATTTCATCTTTTTGATCAACGCTTAATTCTGAATCCTCTATCACGTCTCGCTCTTCTTTTGCCTCTAACTTTTCATCCGCCACCCACGCGTCATTTTCCTCAATCAGAATAGATGAGGTTGTGTGATCTTCGATGGGAATGGGCGAGGTGATTGCTTCATCAATGTGGATAGACGAGGCTTCTACTGTATCGCTGACTGAGAACGAAGTTTCTTCAGAGGCGATATCAAGACCGACCGGAAGCAAATCTATGGGTTCTTCGCTTTGTGCAGAAGTTTCGGACTGTTCGAGAGCGCTCAAATCATCTAAAACACTAAGGTCGTCAGCAACAGTATGATACACGTCGCTTAGAACCTCATTAGTAATCTCAGATAGCCTGGAATGTATGTCTTGCTGAAGGGGCGAGAATTGCGTCGGCTCAGCTTGTGTAATTTCCTGCGAACTGGTGGATGACGTTTCAAAGAGCTCGTCGAAAGAGCTTACATGGTCTTGAACAGGCTCAGTCGCAGCTGGCAATTCACTGCTTGATAGTGAGACAATGCTCTCTGGAACTTCTGGATTAGGTTCATCTACCTCCAAGGACAGATGCTGGTTCACATGATCCAAGATTGTCGAAATCGTTTCGGGGTAATTTGAGTCAATCAATGGCAACTCATAATCCTCAGTTTCCACCGGTGCACTCACAGAAGTCGACACAGGATCTGAGGGGATATTATTCTGGACTTGCGAAATGTTCGATTCAACTATGGGAACACTCTCCAAAACCTCAGCAATCGCAGATGATGCAGATGATAACGCCTCGGCAATCTTATCATGGATGGGGGACTCAGTCGCCTGGGAGTCTACTGGAATATTGTCCAGCTCACTTGTCGACTCAGCATCTTCGACATGACTAGCGAATGACATGAAACTGTGTGTTTCTAATTCCTCTTCTTGTTGCCGGTCACTTGCATCATCGAGATTTGAGGGCTCGGGAAAGTCTGCGGAAGACGTGGCGTCAATGACTTCAGAAATCGACTCGGTGTTTACCGATTTTTCACTTTCAGGTGACGCCAGAGTCTCCGTCGTGAGTTCGGCGATGGGAGTTCCCGAAGCAACGAACTCTTCAGCTTCGGGAATAGACGCCATCATGGTGTATTGCACAGCTTCCTCAATTATAGACAACGTGTCCTTACCCTCAAGATCTTTGGTGAGTTCGTGAATGTCTTTTGTGTGTTGCTGAACGATATCAGACTGAATGGTGTATGTTTTTTCAGAATCTTCGTCAGCCCAGTCAGGCAAAGAAGTGGTCTCTGCAGAGGGCTCCGATACCTGTGGCTTTTCATTCTTCGAAGCAGCGTGTTTATTGATTTGTTCCTTCAACAAGTCCATGCCTCTGAGTGCCTGCTCCTTGGCCAAATCGAAGCCTATTCTGCCGTAGTGCTGACTCAATTCGAGATACTCTTTTCCATACTTTTGAGATAGCTCAGTGCCCACTTTTTGATAATGCTGGGCATGCACTAATGCTTTTGAACCGTATGTCTTTGAAACATCGATATACTCCGTGAGCTCGCCGTTCTCGTGAGCACGCTGAACGAATACTGCAATTATGACGGCTAATGCTGCGAAGAAGAGGAAGCGGAAGAGGGAGTAAACGAACGAGAAGAAGCCTCCGGAGGACGGCTTGACCAAAAGCACACTGAGGGTGTTCGATGCGCTTCCCGTGGCCAATTTCTTGCCATCGGGAGAAAAGCTCAAGCACGTGACAGCGAACTTATGCAATTTGTTGTATGTTTTGATGGCTTTGAGGTCAGAGAGCCTGAGCAAGGACACAGAGAAATCGTTTCCGGCAACGGCAACAAGACCCGACGCTTGCGATACGTCTATTGCGACAATTCCCTTGATCTTGTTGGAAATAATTCTTTCCCTGGTGACCTTTCTGGTTTCCGTATTATACTCAAGCACAGCAGCACCCTTGCCGGTTCTCAAGGCGGCAGTTATAATGACTTTGGGACCATCGACATAACGTACTTTCGAAAAAAAATATTTTCCCAAGGTTTTGGCGCTTTTTTTGTCCGCAGACGAAGAAGTTCCGAGAACATTACCTGAGTTCGTGGATATCGTCTCGATCAACGATGCAGTCACGTACGTAAGGGTGCTTCCCGTCTCATGGACATTGATATGGAAATCTTTTATCTCACCAGGAACGGCAGGCTTGAAGCGCAACTTCAACTCAAGAGACTCCGGGTTGAATATGAAGATCTCGGATGGAATTCGAGACGTCATCATGCCCCCAATGGAGGCATCCGAGGACAAGTGCACGATCTTGGGGTACTCTCCAATCGACTCCACCAGCAAAGAGCCGTCAAATTGCACTGCATCCAGAAACTGCAAGTGTTCGTCGTCGGTATAGTGGTACTTTCTCAAATTATTATTAATATTCATCGACCGAATTAACTCGGTCGACTGGTTACAACCAACGAATATCAGATACCGATTGTTATCCCCCGAAGTGCTTCTGCAGAAATCTATACACATGGGCGAGTCTTCGTTAGAGGGCAAGGTGATCTCCCGGAACCGCTGTAGGCGCCTCGATTTATCCGAAACAGTAAAGCTGCAACGGACGGCAGTGACCTTATTTGGGATGCCATTATTGCCCTCGCCGCCACCGCCGCATGCCAAAAGGGTGTGGTTGTTGAGAAAGCGGAGGCCATATATGGGGAACCCCGTATCGATCTCGGCGGAATTTTTCGGTGCCATCTAGTTTAGTGCAGACTTATAGTATTGGAGGTTGGCTGACGATCGAGTTCGCACGGCACAGCAGGCCACCGAAGCGTTTTTCACAAACAGTGAGCAAAACAGTGCCGGCGAGAGGTAAACATCACGTGACCATTGGGCCTTATCTCTGGTTAAGTTTTTTGATTCTTTTCCGGAGCAGCAAAGTTGTTTTCAAAGCAGCGGCCTTTCGATATGGGGAAAAGGGCAAAAAGAGCTTTGTCGATTCTGTCCAATGTGTCGCATGGCTACGTAGGCAACAGGGCCGTGGTGTTTCCACTACAGTACTACGGCTGGAACGTGGACGCAATTCATACTACGAATTTTCTGAACCATCCCGGGTACGGTCAATTCAAGGGCAGCAAAACTGAACCGAGCGAGATCCAAGAACTTTTTCAGGGGCTCCAGAACATTTCAAATTCACAAACAGCATACGATTTGGTTGTGGTGGGCTACTGTCCCAGTGCGCAGGTGATGTCGACGATATACGAGAACATCATACCATTGATTGTGTATGAAAAAAGACCGGTTTTGGTCGTCGACCCCGTTTTGGGCGACAATGGCAAGCTATATGTACCAGAGGATATTGTAGACGTCCACACCAAATTTTTGTCTTTGGGTCGGGTGGACTTGACGACTCCTAATCAATTTGAGTTAGAGCTCTTAACGGATGTTCTGATTGACAGCTGGAGCAGCGTTAAACGAGCCTTGGAAACGTTCAACAACAAGTATCACGTGCCTAATGTGGTACTACTGTCGGTCATTATCGACGGTCTAATGTATGGCGTTGGGTTTTCGCAGGAAGCCAATCAGATATTCAGCATCCCTATTCCCACTATCGACTGCCGGTTCAGTGGATGCGGGGACATTTTCACTGCCTTGATTACACACGCTTTTTGCGAAAACAAGTGCAAATTGACACCGCAGATTTTGGGCCAAGTCCTTGCAAAACTTGGACAAATTTTGACGATATCGTACGAGGAAGAGGCTGCCAAAATAGGCAAGAAGCCTAATGTTGTTCAGGACGTGCGCTTAATACAGCTGCGGGACATCTTTGAGCGAATTGTGAAAAGCGATTTTGAGGTTAGGTATCTCTGACTATTTTATTGTGTGTCACAAGTCTCATGAGCTATGAGATTCGTTAGTCACCTGAGACGATGACGGATTATATTAGCAGTGTGCGCTTTTCCTCAGTTCAGTATTCAAGGCATGCACCGAGAGAGTACTGCCACAGATCTTTGGACGATACAAGGATTCGAATGTCTTAGAGATATATTCAAACCTCATCAATACCCCGTTTTCATTCAGTTTCAATACGTTTCATATAAATGACCTATGAGAGATACTGCTCACAGTTTATAATTGAGCTTGCATCGCATTGGCAGCACCATTACTGACTCTAATCTATGAGATATCTCGAATAATCCCCTCGCCTATCCCATAAGGCCAAGTATCAGGAAATTTCAAAACCATAGAGTCAAAGTCTACGAGAAAAAAAATAAAAGCTTTGAAGTTGCACTGTGACCTTTCATTGACTGCAAATCACCACAGAAAGCAAACTGGGCCAACACCGCACCGGACCTGCACTGCGATAAGGGTCCCCGCTCAAATAGACATTGATCGCGATTGGTAATTACATTCTGCTGATAACAACCTAGAGATAAAATGAATCTCAAGAAGAGTACACACAACAAAAAACCCGCTTACAGACTATTATACTATTCTGCATGGACCGTGTTCCTTTTACTCGCATGTGTGGTTTTGCTACGTAGAGGCATCTGGGTCTCACTACAATGCTCGCCATCAGAACCCCTGGTATCGCCATCTGACGGAGATACTTCTGAGATTCACTCGGAGAAGATTGGAAACTCGCCGGAAGACTTTGATCAAAATTTCCAGCTCAAGCATATTTTTCATCATGGAACCGGCGATCAGCACCGTGTACATCGTCGCCTCGACATTACTCCACAGTTTATTGAAGATAACTACGCCTTCTTGCAGTCCACAAATTATAATGATTTGGAAGCCAAGACCAACGAAATCAACCTCGATGAGGTTCTCACAGCCATGGACTGGCCGGAGGTAAAAAAGGGGATGAATCCCTGGACTATACTGCTTCCCATTAAGGAAAGAGACACCAGGGCCAACGCGGTGCGTCTTTCTGAGCGCCACACGCCACATTTTCTCGATTCTTACCTCAAATACGCTTTGAGCGTCAAAGGGAACCCCCAAATCCTCAATCTGATTGGTTTGGAGTGGGACCCGGAGGTAGATATAAGGGTGCCTGACGTCAAAGACAAAGACACCCTTGTATCGCTCGCCACGATCTCGTCCAACGCGTATGTGCGGCTTCCCAAGAACGAAAAAGAGAAAAGAAAACTGGACTGGATCGATGTAGGTGACCCGTGGCTGCCGGACGAGGACAATGCCGATTTGAATTTCGGTTGGCTCGAGGACGGTTTGAGAGGCCACGTTTTCGTTAGCAACGACTCCAAAACCGTAGTTATAGGCATAAAGGGGACTCTGGGGGCAGGACTTCCAGGGGGTGGTAGTGACGAAACAACAGCAAACGACAAAACCAACGATAACTTGTTGTTTCTGTGCTGCTGTGCACGTGTCGGGTACATGTGGACCACCGTTTGCGACTGCTACGAGAAGACATACACGTGCAACCAGGACTGTCTCGAGTCAGAACTTCTACGCCAGGACAGATACTACCAGGCCGCGTTGGACTTGTACCGAAACGTAACGAAGTTGTACCCTCCAGAATCCACGGATATATGGGTGACGGGTCATTCTTTGGGAGGCGCGTTGGCGTCCTTATTGGGCCGCACCTACGGTCTTCCTACGGTGGCGTTTGAGGCCCCCGGAGAGATGTTGGCCACGTCGAGATTGCACCTCCCGAAACCACCCGGAATCCCAAAACATTTGGAGTACATATGGCATTTCGGGAACACAGCCGACCCGATATTCATGGGCGTGTGCAACGGCGCGTCTTCCTCGTGCTCTGTTGGGGGGTATGCTATGGAAACAGCATGCCATACAGGACAAATATGTGTCTACGATGTGGTTGCAGATAAGGGTTGGCACGTGAATCTTCTCAACCACAGAATCCACACTGTGATCGATGAGATCATCATGGTGTACAACGAGACAGCTCCATGTGAGGAACAACCTCCGTGCAAAGACTGTTTCGACTGGAGGTTTACAAGCAACGATGACAACGAACCCGACGAGCCGTTGTTTCCCAATCCGTTCAAGCCCAAGCCATCTCCCACACACTCAAAACCATCAGATCCAGTATCTTCGAGCAGTGGACATGCCACAAGCACCGCCACGGATCGACCTAAAAAGTGTTTGGAGAGAACATGGTACGGCTGGTGCACGAAATGGGGAGATGAGACTGATTAGAAAAAAAAAGCAACAAAAGTTGTGGTTACAGCAAACGGTTGACCAAAATCGCTGAGTTAGACCCGTTTTGTTGACGCAAGGATGAGATTAGTCTGGCCATGAGAGACCAATTTAAGCACGAGCGCAGCCGTGCTAGTTGCCGCATACGTCTAGGTCCAACAGGGCCGATGCTCGCGAAAACAGTATCTATAACGTCATCCAGAATGTTTGAAGAACTTAGTCACGTGACGGTAATAGTCGTTGTGCATGACCGGAAAGTCTATTGGAAACATTTTCCAAGAAGTAATGACATGGACCGGATCATTTCGGCCGAATGTGGTAAAGTATTTTTAAACGCAAGCAATTTAGCGGCGAGGCTGCAAGCAGGTTGTGGGCGCACGGTGCCGGTGGAGAGTTGCCGTTCCTTCGCGCAAATACTGCAGAGAACCATGCGGTCATGCACTAGACCCGTGCACCAGACTTTGTTTGCCTTCCGAAATAGGCAGGCAGGCGCACTTGTTGAGACACCCATGACGTTTCTGGACGGAAGTTAAATACAGGGAGTGCACAATGCTGCAGCAAGGTTTCGATCACATCAATGTCAACAGAACACACATAAGCACTTTCGGGGTGTCCTTGGGCTAATGAAGCGAAAAACTTCACAGGAAGCAACTCACAAATATCTCCAAATTAGAAAAGTTGTGCCTTGGCCAAACGCAGAAGCTGGCGAGCAACACACCCGCAGTTGGGGCCTTAGCAACCATAGCCCAACGTGAGGACGAGAAGAGTGAGCATTTGCGCTCGTGTGCAGGCCGCACACAGGCAAGTCATTCCAAACCAAGCGAGGGAAGCATCTTGACTGCCCTTATATTTGTTACATAACACCCAGCCCGTTCCCTCACTCCTGCTTTTTTCTTTCCCCCGCCTGCCAGTTTTCCTGCTTTTCACCGCTTTTTCGGACTCATCCTTTTATCCACACGGCTCGTTGGATCTCCTGCTCAATCGCAGTACTTGGCTTTTTTTATTCCGTAGTGAATTCGACCCCGGGTAAACATCAAGAGCTCAATTCAACAACCACAGCAAACAACAGACTACATCGAATAACTCTAAAATGAAGGTCATTGGCGCGTTTATCAATCTCGTCCTCTTGGCCGGTGCTACGCTTTTGTTCGTGTTCATTGTGCTTTCGGGATCCACCAACCACTTCCCTTTCAACCGCTTCTACTGGGTCAGGGGTGACACTTCTGCTATTTCTGGCGCTTACACCCAGTCGGCCTGGACTTTCTGGGGTGTTTGCGACTTCAATGACTTTAGCGACTGTCAGTCCGGCCCAGCATACCCAATCTCGCCCGTTGATAACTTTGGAACCTCGACCGACGTTCCTGACGACTTTGTTGACAACAGAAGCACCTACTACTACTTGTCGAGATTTGCGTTTGCGTTCTTCTTGATGGCTCTTGCCTTCTCTGGCTTTGCCTTGCTCACTTCTTTGTTGAGCTTCTGCTTCAATGTCATCGACAAGGTGCTTGTGTTTTTGGTTGCCTTTGGTCTCTTCTTCAGTGCCGGAGCCGCCTCTTTCCAGACTGCCGTGCTTGTGTTGGCAAGAAACGCCTTTTCCTCGGAGGACTTGCTGTCACATGTGGGTGTCAAACTTTTGTCCATCACATGGGCTGCTTTTGCCTGTTTGCTCATTGTGTTCTTCATCACGTGTGCGTCTAACATTGGCAACTCTTACAGGAAGCACATCGAGCGTGTCAACGAGGCCAACGGCTACAACAACGACGCCTTCTCGCCAGAAAACCGCAATGGCCAGGTTAATGACGAGTCCTCCTTTACCAGAGGCAATGCTGCCGAGGAGAAGACCGACGCTGAGAGCGGAGGCATTCGTTTTTTCCGTATCAAGAGAAATCAGAAGCCTTCTGATGACGAGAGCGTGTAATTGAGTGAGCCTGAATACAGGTGAAAAAAGTTTTGATATTTACCTTTTTTTCTCTCAAATAGACGCTTTGGTCGTGGGCGATTGTTAGTGCTGGATTACGAGCACTGGAGTGCCCACTTCTGGCCTACATATCCCGGCAGGCGACTTTCGTCTCGCCGTCTCTTTTGTGTGTAATACCTAACTAATACAAAAACTAATTTTTATTAAATGTTAGAGGTTGTTGACCGGTAAATGATTCAGATTGTGCTTGGGGGAGCCACTCTGCCAAGCTCAGCAACCTTTCATTGTAATGCGAAATATCGGGCGATTTTACCAGCCGTGAATTCCCGTGCAGGCCAGGTCATGGCTGCTGAACCATTGCAGCTTTCTTATTTACACACAAAGTGTGTTTTTCGTGGAAATTTGTGTTGGTGTTTCCAATAGTTTTTTCCTTCAGCCGAAATCAAACTAGAATTATCCTCTAAAAGTTTTTATTTAGTTATGTTTCAGCACTTTTAATTAACCCCTTTTTCACAAGAGAAGCAGTGAATTGCAAGGCAATTGAAGTGTTGGCAATACTCGAGTCGAGGGGCGTTATTCCGGTTCCAAACCTGAATAAATTTCAACTTCTGGTAGAAGGAGAAGGTCATCTGACGATTGATTAGAGTCTGGCGCGTAAATTGTACATTTAGGCTGGGATAGAAGAAACATGTGCCTTTGGACACGATTGAGGGAAACTCATACGTCACTGATGCAAAGCTGAACGAGAGTGTTCCAAACTTTTTGAACGACCAAGATGAACAGAAAGTGGAAGATCGCAGAGATTTCGAAGCTGGTGATATGCTGGGCGAAGATTCTATTTTGTGTCGGATGATGCCGAAGTCACTTCCGACTTCGGGTTAAAAGGGAACAATACTAAATACATTACTTACTAACACCACTGTCGTGTAGAGGAGAAGGACTCCTCTTGAGTCTAAAGGAAAAACCTTCTCAGATAATTCACCTCTATTATCAAGCAAAACCTACTTATGCTGTCTGAAATTCCCCAAATACCATTTTGACAACAGTTAATCCCCATTAAACAAAATTTGCACTAGGTTGCTCGACACGCGGTGGGCTGCAACGTGGGAAGAATTGGGCGAGCATGTACTCGCCAGAAATAGTGGAGCGAGCCTTCGAGACAAATTGGAATATGAATTGAGCCCCACAAATTCACGCGCTGCAATGCTTGAAATTCAAGAATGAAACAATATTCACATTCTCGGCTGCACGAAACTAAACATTCCGAGATGAATAACGAAAGAATACGGAAGATGGGGCAAAACCACCATGCCCAGTTTCACATTTCCACCAATGTAGCCGGAGGCTTTCGCGTCATGGGGCCAGGGCACACCGTACAAGGCCCCGCATCGTCCGCGAATTACCCTCTGGCACGCCAGGGCCCAGCAAGTCGCGCACGTTGGGCCCCAGTTCCTCAAATCTGCCTGTCTGCGGACTCCAGTTTCTCCGCTATTCAGGTCAATACTTGTGGAGCAACGCCAAGCAATTTTGTGAAATCAGTACAACGCACCCGACATTACTTCCCCCATCGCCATAATCCCTCAACATTTGGAAAACTTCATTTTTCTACCCTCTCATCACACTCTTTTCTCTCGTCTAAATCATATTTGATGGGCCCAGTGTCTTGACCCGAGCTGACAAATCTCGCAAGCAATTCTGCAAGTCCCGCACCCCGAGCCTGCGTCTCCGGCCCGTTTTCTCGCTTCCGGATCTACTTATCTCGCTTGTTCAGTGCATCGCTTATAGTGAACACTCCAACACTTCAAGCGTGCCTTGTTTCCTAATAATGGAATCTCATCGTCACCATCACTTCAAGAATCTTTTCAAAAAGGATAGCTCTTCGGAGTCCGACCTGCCGTCGCGGTCTCACATCAACTTGCTGAAGCTCTTTCATAAAGATAAGCCCAACGGGGAAGAATCCAATAAAAGCCCGTCTATTGCGCGGAGCTCGAGTTTCTCTTCGGTAACTAAAGAACACGAAAAGGGGAAAGCCATTAAGACGCCGCTGCCGCTGCAACCCCCAAAAAGAAACGACCTAATACTTCTGCGTGGAAACTCCATCAGAGGTGGAAACGTTCGGCGGGCAGAGACTCTAGCCCATTTTGACCGCCCAGTCGCCAGCCCTGTGCCGAATCGTAAACCATCGAACCACGAGAAAATCGTGTATAATCCGTTTGGCATGAATAAGCTGAACTCCAGTGTACAGCACCTGACACTGTTTTACCTAAAAGGTGGCCCCGACCAGGGCAGCCGTATAGTGTCAAATCCCGTAGCAAACCCAAATGATTACTTGCCTGAAGAGCTCCACGAAAATCATATTAATTTCTTGGAGGACTTCCAGTTCGAGAATATCGACCGCACCATAGGTGACGGTGGCTCGAGCGATGTGCGCAAGGTGACACTTTCGTGTAACAAGAAGAGGCACTTTGCCTTGAAACGGTTGAGTCTTTTCTCAAAAGAGACCGACGAAGAGTTTTATAAGCGTGCCGCGAAGGAGTACATCATCAGCAACAAGCTCCTGGCTCTGCGGCACTGTGTCTCCACCATTGCGTTGTTGCGTCTCCAGTCACAGGCCTCACTTACCCGAGGCTGGGGAATGATCATGGAGTATTGCGCAGGCGGCGACTTATTCAACACCATCATCAAGCCTGGCTGGAAACGGACGGCGCTCAGTGAGCGCTACTGCATTTTCAAGCAGATCGCATATGGTTTGAAGTTTCTCCACGACAACGATATCGTACATCGCGACTTGAAACCGGAAAACATACTATTGGACAGCCACGGCGTGGCCAAGCTTTGCGACTTTGGTGTCAGCGATTACGGCCACGAAGAACCAGGCAACTTTGACAGTGAAGTTCGGCTTTCTACGGCATACGTTGGGTCTCCCCCCTACTCACCTCCAGAAGTGATGCTTTTGAAGGAATTGTCATCGAGCGAGGTGAAAAAGAATGCGTATGATCCGTTTAAAATGGACCACTGGGGGTTGGGCATGCTTCTTTTCTGCATAGTCTACGCGGGGGTGCCATTCCAGGCATCAAGCACCAGCGACGTGCACTTCCGTGACTACAAGTTTAGCAGAGACCGCTTTTCCACAGACCATCCTGCATTCAAAAACAACACGGAAATTTGCAAGGGGCCGGGATCAGAGTTCAAGTGGGCAGCGCAGTTCCAGTCCTCAGGCGCTGCTAGAGTCGCGTGGAAACTCTGTGATCCGTCTCCTCTGACGCGCTATGACTTGCCGCTTTTGTTTGCCGATCCTTGGTTTGCTGGTCTCGAGATGTGTCTTTACGAGCATCCCGATCAGCAGGTTGATCCGTTCGTGTTGTCTTCCGCTCCAAACTCGCACCAGAATTCAAGGGCCCCGTCTAGGAAAAATACAGTCTCGTCTTTCCACCACAGCGACCCAGATACCACACCTCACACTCCGGTGAGAAGCATGCTTGACTTGGTGGGTGTGCCTCAAAGAACTGATACGGCTAACACCCACCATGACAGTTCGTCTGTCCATTCCAGTTCCCTGTTGAGTGAGACTCCCTTGCATCTTGTGCGCGACGACAAACCGCCTCGCACAAACAGCGAGTTCTCAATCTACCTGACGTCTTCCAACAACTCGCTACCAAAGGTAAGGTCCATGCTTGACTATGTGAACGGGACTGGTTTTGAGAAGTCGCCCTCCATGGTTTCGAGGGATAGTGAACCTCGCATCGACAAGTTGTCTCTTGAACCAGTGAAGGAAGTGACCACCCAGGGCGAAGCATCTCTCTCGAGAGAAGGAGATGAGTCGGAGTTGGAATGTGCTAATGGTCACGAGAACACGAATGAAGACGCGGTGCAACCTGAAAACGGCGCTTGTGCGCAAAATGCGCCCTGTGGCAAACAACCCGAAAAGGCAAACGAAGCACGCTTCTTTGACGAGCGGCCGCTATACGAAAGCGGCGATCTCCAGATTGATACAAACGGTGTCTGTGAGCTCGGATACAAGATCAAGAAGCACCATCATTTGGGGGTGAGCAACGCCGCGTTAGGTGGCCGGAGATAGATTCTATATATATCATAATGAGAGCAACGAACAAGAACTGTGGAAAGCTATACTGTGCTCGGACAGTATGGGCTTACAAAGACTCACGCGAAGGGGAAGTAATATATGTAATGTTCAGTGGTCGTACGAGTTTAAAGATCTTCTTCACCAGTTATTGTTTCGTGTAGCGATGATCTATTTGATAGCCATAAACTACTCAACACAGATGAATCTGCCGATAAAACCACGCATATCTGGCCTACATGTTTGAAAGTGACATGCTACTTTACAAAGCAGAGGACAGTTGGTGGGAGTGGTAACTCGTACCTGCCAAATGCTCTTTTTGATAAGCATTCTTCAATTTAAAATTCCTTCAAACAGGCCAGCTTTTTCTTCACATAGCACTCAAAACACCCCTGAACCCACTCGCTAAATCTACAGAACACCAGCAGTGCAATCCACGAACCTACAAAATCATACAATGATTATATGTATTTGACTGGAAACCCCAATCTAGACTGTACACTTAAGCCTCCAAGGAAAGTCTACCCTTAGGGTTGGTGACCTTGACACCAAGGGACTTGGCCTTGGAAACAATACCAACTCTGTTCTTGGAAGACACGTTGTGGGCAATCTCGGCAGCGTAGCCCTTGTTGTGCATCAACAAAACATCCAAGTCCTTCTCGTTCTTGACAATGAACTTTTTAAGACCGTTAGGCAACAAGTACTTGGTTCTCTTGTCGGAACCGTAACCAATGTTAGGTTGAGGGATCGATCCTCTGAATCTTCTTCTGACACAGGAGTCGATACCCTTTTGCTTTCTCCAGCTCTCACCAACTCTGTGGTATCTGTCAGAGTGATGTCTCTTGAACTTCTTGGTGTACTTCTTGACAATCTTAGGGTGAGTAGACACTGTGATGTTAGTACACTATTCAGATATCTCTGTATGGGAATTAAATTGGCGTGTGAATTCATTGTTCACGGTGATTTATGAGTAATTTTTGGTCGGAATGAAGTCCTTTTTTGGCCGTAGTGAATTGGTAGTTGAGCCACGGATTGGCCCGCTCTTGCCATACTGAGGCATAATCAGGCTGCTGGGCCATACTTTAGACATAAAGTTCGAGATGACCTATCCCAAAATTCGATGACCAGTATCCTCTAGACCTAAAGGAGGCCCAAAATTGAAAACAAATCGTGTCCAATAGATCACCCATTAATTCATCCACTGTGATTCTGCTTGAACATACTCTTTACAGTGATCGTTGAGACGTATGAAAGTCGTTGTACGGTTGAGCCTAAAAATTTTCGCAGAGGAGCTGCGACAGGAGCGTGGGAGTTGTGTACAGGTGGGACGGAGGGTGAGCAGGGCATGAGCCCTAAAGGTCACGTGCGCGCAGATATAATTCTGCTCCACAGTCGAGACATCGTGAAAGTGTGCTGAGGCGAGGAATTTTTACTTTTGAACTAAATGCGTGGGTTTCAAAGCAGACTGGTTTTGCTTTCAGACATCACGCGGGCTATCAAAAATGGTGACTGTTGTCAAATGATGGGGGCTCGCTTCTAAACTCAATTGCTTGTGGTGCGACCACGACAAACTGAGGTAAGATAGCTGGGCAGCGGCTCTCAACACTACCTACCACCCTATCTCAACTAACCTCTCCCTTTAATTATTGTTTTTTACATTCAATATGTTTTAGACCTATTAGATGGAGATCGGTGCTGGGGAATTTAAACCTTTTTAAAAGAATCTACTTCTTCCATTAGGAGTGTCTGTTGTTGTTCGCACCACTACTGTGTCACTGACTGCTGACAATAACATTTACTCATTACAGTACTGTGGACTCAACTGAAAATGCACCAAGAAATCACAATTAACGTCAGGCGAGCCACACCATTACAACAGTAGAACAGTTTTTTTCGTATCCAATGGATCTCTGATAAAACTTTCGCTAATCTGCAAAAAAAGTCAATTCCATAACCTTGCTATTAGCATGTGATCACCTTGGAAACAGATATGTAGGGCCGCACTTGGGCTGCTGCTTCGCTTGCGATGCTCCCAAGTGGTAGTGGATGTGCACTCAAAGCAACATGTACACTCTCTCCAAAATCCCCAATTTTCCTAGAAGCTTTCAAGATTTTTCTGTATACAAGATATCGGAAAAAATTACAAGATGAAACACCATAACACTCGAGGTAATGGGAAAAGCAATCGTATTAGTAATATTGCTCGCACTATAAGAGCTGTGCATCAAGCCGTGCTGGGTCCGCGCCGCATGCACAAGCCTTTGCCTATGACCAAGACGCCAGCGATAGATGGTCACCCTCTTTATTACGGAAAATACAGTCGAAATTTCTTAAAGAACCATTCAATTTTTTTTTCTTCCGAAAACACCCACTTCTCATCTCATCTTATTCCCTTGTATACAATCTACTTGCTCTGCGGCGCCATTGTTTGACACTCGTACTCGTCCAAACTTAAATGTAAACACACCCCAGCTCGCAACCGTTATTATATGCACACCGCCAACGTATTGCTCTTAGAGAAGGAAGTGGGCTGACAGGCAATGCCCGAGACATCCGGAGTGATTTAGATGTACTAGTCACTGGGATTTTTCACGCTACAACTCATTCATAAACACATTTCAGTCTATTTATTATGCATGAGTATCTTTGGCGTATAGTCATAGCACTTGTGGGATGGAGACTTGCATGGCTTGCGATTTACTGGACCAGTGGGTTATATGTGGGCTACTTGTCGATCAACAATGGCATTCTGGTGAACAATGTCAATCTAGACCGTGGAATTCGCATATCTGCTTCTTCGGTGAGACTCAGACTATGGGGAAACTCGAGAAAATTGGTGATTTCCGATTTGAAAGTTGGTCTTCCGTCAGACCCATCTAAGGCTGGTTCGCGTGCCAGCTCCAAACTGGAACGCAATTCCGGGACTCAAATTTCGGACTCGCCACTCTCCATTTATCCTTCATCGAGAATTTTCAAGTCTTTTATTAGAACGGCGCTTTACGTTGTGAGGAAAATCGATATCGAGTTCAAGTATACTTCGCTTGACCACGAAAAGGCTTCAGTGCATGCTGAGTCTATACTGTTTCTTTTGGACTCCAGCCGCTCTTTGGAGAAGCCGGACTCTTATGACATTTCTATTCTGGTTCCTGTTTCGAAAGTTTGTGGGCAATTGAGACCGCGGTCGGGAAAAGTGAGCCCCTTTGACCTTGGCTCGTTAACACTTCTGTGTTCCTTGAACGTGTGCAAAGATACTGGGATTGTGTCTAGTGTAGCTACGAGACTCTATATTGATGAAATTGAGCTCAATGTGTTTCACATTATTGAAAAAATTGCTCTACCCTCGGGCAAACCTGACAGTGCTAAGCCACCCAAAGGTCAATTAACGCAATCACAGGTCAACCCACTTGCAAACATGTACAAAAAGTTATCACCCTGTTTCAGGGAGTGCTCTATAAACATTGCATATCTTTGTGCACGGGGGATTCCACTCATGCCCGCGTCACCCGACTGCAGTCTTCAGCAATATTTCGAACTGCCTGCTGGCGATACGCTATATACGTCAATTGACACGATATCGATCCAGTTGGAAAGGATATTACCGACATCTGCTGGGTTTGAGCTATTATTCAGTTCGGGAAGAGACGTTCCAGTCAACGTCACGTGCTCGTCTCTGCTCATAAAAGCTGGCTTCGAGTCCAGCAGTGCATCCACCAACACAAAATCCCTGTGCTCGGAGAAAAATGAGTTCTTGTCCGTTCCCAATTTGAGCTTTACGTTCAAGACAAACGCTATCAAGAATCTCATGAATGGGCGTGGGTTCAAGAACTCTGTCTTTGAGTTTTTTCTGTCCGGAAACAGCCCCATGGTAGACCTAGATCACCAGCAGCTTGCCATCTTGGCATACAACTACAACTCGTGGAGAAAGATTCTCACTCTTCAAAAGTTGGAGAAGAAAGTCATGGACCGTAAGCGCTCGGTAGCACCTGATGTATCTGATAGCGATGAAGATACAGGGGATGATACACGGGTGGAGACTCCTGAGAGCACTCACTCTCAGAGCAAGAAAGAAGCACCACAGACGAAAAATTCACTGATTATCACCCGTGCAATCACACTCTTTGAAGAGAACTACCCGCAGATTCACATGAAGTTGACTATCGAGCAACCGAGAATCCTACTTCGGGTCCACAAAGAAGACGACAAAACAGTGCAAATGCTTATTATTTCATACTCTTTGATGATTCTTCAGGTTTCGACCATCGATAAAAAAGAGTATAATGCCGAGTGGCAGTTCATTCACCCGAACCTCGATTATTGCGAAAAACGGGGTGTGGGTGAGGCCGAGCAGGTCTTCAATGAAGAGGTGTGTGGCTTATCAGATGCCAAACTCAACATTCAGGTATTTGAGGATCTCAAAGTGAAGACGAAGATCCGCTTGAACGGCGCGTTTGTAAATTTGCGCAAGCCCGATGTTTTGAATGGAATCCACGATATAATAAGTGAGACCCATTCCATTGTGTCACGAAACTCCAGGTCTGGGCTGATCAATGTGCAGTGTGATCGAAAAATCTTGGATATCCGCCAAGCCTATTTCGATGGAAAACTTCAACATCATCTGAAAACAAAGGTCGACAAAATTTCCAAATTGTTCACTGCTTTGCCAGTATGGTTTGTGTCAGTTGACTTCAGGTGCGACGAGTCTCGCTTACTGCTTGGTTCAGCATCACCTTTGCTTCCACCGGACTACATTCCAGAGCTTTCTGATTCGGCCAAACAACTTTTCGCCGATACCGAAAGCACATTAAATTTAGAAATTGCGAGCATTTCATTGAAGCTCGAAGACCTGCAAGATGCTTCCGCAGCCTATGAGCCATCTGTGGTCTCGTCATCGCACACTCTGACATCCCTGGAAACTCTCGCGGATGAGTCTCAAGTTGAAACCTTTTGGGCGGTTGTTGGGAACATTGACAACTTTAAATTGAGCTTCTTCAATCAATCTAAAAGCTCTTCTATTTTGTCTGTTCCGCTGTTGAGCCACAGAATCACCTCAATGTCGGATCATTCTGTCAAAAAGTTTGCACAAGAAACCAATTTGAAAGCTGTCCACGTCAACCTCGACACACACAAACTATTTGCTGCTTTTGGGCTGGCGTACTTGATTACACAGACTATCGTGACACCCTTGAAGCGTCTCGCCCAAAGAATCAAGAAGAACAATCAGTCGCTTATGTCTGAGTCGACTCCATCAAGTGAGTCTCGTCTCGTTGAGTACTTGGTATCATCAGGCCATATCGACAAGATGGAGGTAACTTTGGCTCTTTCTGATACCTTCAAGATGCGCTTGCAAAATTACGGACTTCAGCTCGATGTATCTCGCGGTGTCATTTCAGTTGCAAACCGTTTCCTTCGTGCTATGGTGATATCTTCCACAGTTGCTCATTTCTGGGACCGTCTATTGTGCGTTGACACCTTGACGATGAAGTTATTTGATCCCTCTCAGAAGCAAAAAATTATGTTGAAGACCAAGTCCATAAGAATCACACAACCTAACGGTTTCGTGGTGTACAAGTTGTTCGACAATTTGGCGGTATTTATCAAAGTAGCAAAACATCTTGCAAGCTGCTTTAAAAGTCAGGAAAAGTTTACTACGGTGTATCCCAGCGAGTCGAAGCCTGTGGTCTCTCCTGGAATACACCTTCACGCCACCAATGTGTCTTTCAACATCGAGGATGATCCGTTTGATAGCGAGTTGAATATGATTTTCCAATTGGGGCTCGTTGAGCAGCGCAAACGCCAAGAGCATTTGGATCTATTTGAGCAGCAAGCTGAGCGGGACCGTTTGGAACAAAGTGATTACGAATCTGGGCTCACTTCTTTGCACCAAACCTTTGAAAAACTGTGGGTAAGAAAAGTCAAGATCTACAAGGAGAGACTTGCAAGTGAAATTCTGAAGAATGGAAAATTTTTATTCGGATTCGAAACTCAGATTCCTGATGGTGAGTACGAGAGAATCAAACCTTACTCTCTCCATGCTCCTCTCTTAAGCATGATCTTGACGGGTCTTGACTTGACTCTCTTGACGCCCAAGTTTGCATTGGAGGATATTCCTGAGTTCGTTCATCGCTATGGTCAAGGAGTACCTAAGGACACCAAGTACAGCTTGATGATTCCCTCCTACATGGATTTAAGTGTGATGGAGTTACGGATGCATTTGAGAGACTATCCTTTGCCACTCTTTCATTTACCATTCTGTCGTGGTAATAATGGTTTAGGGAGGGCTTTGCAGATGAAAGGACATTTGCTCATGTGTGAGGCTTTGAACCTTGACGAGAAACATCTCCGAGAAATCAAGGTGCAATTGACCGAGGCCACCAACAAACCCCATTTACAGCCTAACACTTTCGACAAGCTTTCTATCCAGAAGTCGTTATCGACTGTGAAGCTTTACACGGATATGAGCATTTTGTTCGACTCGGAGTCACCTTCGAGGTTCGTTTGGGGACAATCTTACCTGTTTGGTCTCCAACAGATAATGTTGACGGTGGATCTGTTTTCGAAGCCTCCTGTAGACCCTTCACCCAAGCTTGGAGTCTGGGATAAAATAAAGTTGATCATTCACGGTAGCTTGACGATTCAAACAGGAGGCATGGCGAGTATAGAGGTCGCTTTCAAAGGCGGGAAAGACCCATACGATCTTTTTGGAAACAACAATGGCTTTATATTGGCCTTCAAAGACTCGGTTGTGTGGAAGGTTAACGAACATGATGATGCATTGAGATTTTTCGAGGTCAGAGCTAACAAGCTTTCATGGTATATTCCAAATTACCTCGCGAATCACTTGGTTTGCTGGACGCGTGAGAGCTCAATGACGGCGTACTATCCTGGCAAGAAAACGTTTGTGAATTCTTGCTTCGGCTATTATTTGGGTGGTCACGACTCTGACGAGGCAGCTGACCCGCCTAACTGGTGTGAAAAGAAAGTCGTTGAGTTGAGTGGTGGTATTTCTTTTACTGTGGGATTCCTACTTCAGCGTTTTGTCGAGGGTCAAAAGAACTTGAGTTCCGAATGCAAGCCTCATTATGAAATAGAGCCTTATAACCCGGATGTTACAGCAGAAGGGCACGATTCTTACAAGGGCTTTCGAAGTGACAGGCTTCATATGGCGATTTCCTTGAGAGCGCAAACGGAAAACAGTTACAATACAATCCACTTGAGCCCTGGAACGTTCAAACAGTTGTTCTCTTGGTGGACGATCTTTCAAGGTAACATGATGCTCCCTATTCGAAAGGGCAAATTGTTTCAGGAAGTGGAAAGCTCTCAAAAATTCTCTGAGCATCTTTACACCAATAAATTTCTTTTTGAAATTGGTAATTTGTTCATAGGTCATGTTTTCCAAAAAGAGAGCCTGAATTCTTCGAACGATGACTATGACTGCGTTGGCGTCAGAGCAAAGGTTGAAGAATTCTCGGTTGATCTTCACCAAAGGAAAGAGGAAGTCATTGATGTTCATGAGGACTTGGAACGACACAAAAAAGTTATGAAAATGAAATTCAACCTCGGGCAGGTCATACTCAACAAGATCGATTTGCGAACACTCGAAGCTCTATTCGAACGCAATATGTATGCTCAAGGAGAGCAAGTGCATCAACAACCGCCCAAGAATTTCCTCAAAGTGTTTGATAATGATGATGAGTGGTTCGATTGGAGAGATTTTCATGAGTGCTTCTATCCTTTCACGGGAAACGTGAAATCCGCAAAAGTTCTCCCATTGCTATACTCAGAAACATTCGCATACGTGAGAGATACTACCAAGGATAAAGGACTGAAAGAGGTGTTGGAGGAGAAAATGCACGAGTGCACCTTGAGAATTACCGACTATCAGTCCTCGGAAATTGAGCTTTATCAACGAAGGGTCAAAGACTTGTCAATAATCAATCTGTCTCAGCTTCCGAATCAAAAGTCATCTTATGAGGACCGCATTAAACTTCTTGAATCGCTGATAGAAAAGTGTGCATCTGACAGGGAGAGACTCACGCGTCAAGACAGTGCTTTGAGTCTCGAAAAAGAGGAAAAAGAGAGCTTTCACAACAGATTCTTGCTCATATCGATGTTCTTGAAGTGGAACGAGCCAGTCAGAAATCAGCTCATGAAGTACATTCACTTCGTCAATTTGAGCAGTATTCACAAGAAGTTCTTGTCCTATGAATTCATGAGCTTTCTCGAAGACATAATTGCAAAGGAGGGCAATCTAAGCGATCAAGATTCCTTGGAGACTTCTCCTTCTGAGCAGGTGAATAGACTTGCCAAAGCAGGAAGGAAGCTTCTCAATTCTCAGCAGAGATTGGATGAGTTTGATGAAATCATGCGTCAAGTGGACGGGGTCGAGAAGATTCTAGAGGACTACAAGATTGAGATCGTCTCCCCGCAAATTCAACTTCACACAGAAGAGCTCGAAGATTCTGTTGTCATCATCACAGCACCAACTCTAGAGTCCAAAATCGTGTCTGTGGTCATGGGTAAAGATGCACAAATACAAAGTAATCCCAAAGTTTTAGAGAAGCGGTATGGAGTGGTTCTACGTGATGCCAGTGTCATGGTTATTGATAAAGAAGACATTGATGCGAATCGGGTTGCTTTTGAATTAAAACCATATGGTACAAAAACAAGTTGGCCTCCATTTTTGGGAATTGAGACATGCAAGAACCATAATTTTGCATCTCTGAATAATGTTCTTGTCCAGCAAATGTCGCTTATGTTGACATTCAATCAGGTCATTGCACTGGGTTCTACTATTGAACTGATGGAAAATGCGACCATTGAGTCGGTTGTTCACGATAGCCTGGAATCACAAGATCTGAGTGCCGATAAATTGAGAGTGGACGTACCTAAAATTGCCATCAACTGCACATCAAAGCAGTATTTCACACTCTACGCCACCATATTGAGATTACTTCTATACGTTGAGCCCTTGGCTGCGGAACTTCGAGAGAAAATCCTGAAGCTCACGTTTTCGATTGATTTCCAAGACTTCCGTGCTCTTAGAGACAGACTCGCAAGTTTGTATGGATATCTCAGCATCACCAACGAGCTTCTCAAGAACTACAATTTCAGACTACAGGGGCACCTCGACAACGAGGACTTGAACGACTATCTACTCTTGACTCATAAGAAAAAATCTTTGGAAACAGAAATTGTGCTCATGCAGCAAACAATTTTTTCAGGGGACTTGGTCACTGACTCAATGGCCCGTGTTATACAAGATTGGCGTATCGCTGCAGACGAGATCGTTCTTCATATGTTGAACGACGACAGAAGCCAAATCCTCGACTTGAGTATTGATCATGGAGTTTACAGGCGAACAGTGAGGGATGATGCATCCAACGACAACCGAGTCGAGATCCTGACTATCGACGGGCTAAGTCGCTTACCTGATTCATACTTCAAGGAATTTTTGGCACCAATGAGAGAACATCAGAAGGACAACTTGATCACCGTCGATTGGTCTATGAACCGGCCAATTGGTGGCATTAAAATCATCGAAAATTTTGATATTAAGTCGCTTCCCTTGAACTTGAAAATCGACGAGGCGATTGGCAGGCTGTTGATGAAGTTTATCTTCCGTCAAAGTGACGAGGAGAGCATCGATAAAAGTCCCATCTTACAGTTGGCCGATCGCGTTCAAACTGACAAAAGTATCGCAGAGGAAGACAATCAAGATGCATACGAAGATCAAAGCGAGCCCGAAGGCGCTACAGATGCGAAGTCCGGTCAAATTTCCGAATCGAAGCCATTGGGCAATGAATCGTCACTCGGATCGAGCTCAGGCATGGATCTTGATCAAGACGTGAATGCCATGGTCTCCAGAGCTAAGAAGTATTTTAGTATTGCCAAGATGACGTCCCAGCTGTTTGAAGTTATGATCTCATTGCACATGAAGACTGGAATCAAAAGATGGCTCAACGTCACCAACTTTCTCTTGGTGTTGCCGCAATGGGAAATCGAAAGCAAGGTCTTGTCGCTTTTGGAAGTCGTGGATCATTTCAAATCCGTGGCCATCAAAGCCCTAGTAAGTCACTCGGGTAATCTCTTGAGTAACAAGCTTGCTTCCAGGCGCAAAAATCTCAAGCGGTATAAG
This sequence comes from Metschnikowia corniflorae, assembly GCA_030581935.1. Taxonomy (NCBI): domain Eukaryota; kingdom Fungi; phylum Ascomycota; class Pichiomycetes; order Serinales; family Metschnikowiaceae; genus Metschnikowia; species Metschnikowia corniflorae. The sequence goes on along the minus strand of JAKTWD010000554.1, from coordinate 18,838 downwards.
AAGAGATTAGAACTTCGTCGCACTCGCTCCTCTTCAACTACCTCTATGAGTGTAGCAGAGGAAGCTAGTGAACTTATCGGCGAGACACTGGGGTCCATTGAAGAATTAGGCTCACAGTTAAACGCTTCAAGATAGTTTTTCATAATTAATTCTCTCATGTACAACTTGCTTGAAGTCAATCATCATATATGCTGGCGCTTGTAGTCCACGCTCGCCATCTGCTTCTTTTTGCGCTTTCTCTTCGCTTCCTCACTCTCACCGTTTTCGTCGATTTTGGAGGTCCCCGCTTGATCACTCAAAGCCAAATCGACCGGAGAGAATCCCGTAATACCATTGATGGGAGTCTTGTCAAACTTCAAAGCGGCACTTAGTAGTTCCGGGTTGAATTCAGTAATGACGTCTGGTTGTTTCGGATATTCCGGGTCTAAAATTTGCCCGTTTATGGGTTCAGCTGCTGGGATCGGGTGTTTCCCTTTCAAGTCCTGGATATGATTTTTGTAAGATTTCCGAAGCTTTACGCCTTTTGAACCGTCTGGTTTGGTTCTTTCCAAAGAGCTAGCTATCAGCTCGAGGCCGTACATAGATAGCAAGTTATCTAGAGGTGAAGGGTTTGGTGCACTGTATGTCGCTGATTGTTAATACTGATATTTCCATTAAGGTGTGGGAAATGAGAGGATAGTGTTAGAACATACCATCTTTGTCGATTAGATAAAATCCGTCTAGTGGCAGCTTGATTTGATCGATATTCTCGGTCATATGCTGAGGTTGTGGATTGCAATGAAGGATTGAAAGTTGTGCTTGTATACTATAATAGAGTGCGCAGTGAGATCTGTCTTCGGGCGCACTGCATTTTCAAATAATTATCTACACAGTCGTCGAATTTGTAATTTTTTAATTTACTATGAAATTTTGTTTCTGTTGGATTGGTTTTCCAATGAAGAAATCTCTGATATATATATCTGTCATTGCCTTTCCCAGTGTAATTGCCTTAACAGTAAGTGCAAGTCTCTAATTATAGCTGTGCGGGTTGCAGCATCATGTGCCAAAACTTTCACCACATTCAATCGTAGACATTTCCAAGTGTGATGGATTTCACCACAGAGTAGTCGTCCATGCCGTACAAAGAACCCTCGCGGCCAAAACCAGACTCTTTTACGCCTCCAAATGGCATACTCGCATCGGTGAAGAGTCCAGTGTTGACACTCACCATTCCCGACTCCAATGCTTCCAGAACAGTGTAGACTGTGTTAAGACTCTCTGAGAAAACGTAGGCGGCTAAACCAAAAGGCGTGTCGTTGCACTGCCTGATGACATCCTCCTTGGTTTGGAACTTAACAATCGCCGCCAAGGGCCCAAACGTTTCCTCGTGCACCACCTTCATGTCATCAGTGATGTTCTTTAGAACATAAGGCGCGTAGAAATGCTTGCCCAACTCCTTCAACTTACCTCCCTCGACTACCACTTCAGCGCCTTTGGAGACGGCATCCTTCACATGCTCCTCCACCTTATCGATGGCCTTGGTGTTGATCAAGCAGCCGTGCGTGACACCTTTCTCAAAACCGTTCCCAATCTTGAATTGGCGCACTTTCTCAGCAAACTTCTCCACGAATTGATCGTAGACTTGTGATTGCACATAAATTCTGTTGGCGCACACACAAGTCTGGCCCAATGAGCGGAATTTCGACGCGATTGCTTGGTCCACGGCCAAATCAAGACGAGCATCGTCAAAAACAATTACTGGAGCGTTTCCGCCGAGTTCCATAGACATCTTCTTCAATGTCAGGGCCGATTGTTTGAACAATAACTTTCCCACTGGAGTCGATCCCGTAAAAGAAATCTTTTTGATCTTCAGCGACTCGCAGAACTTGAGCCCGCACGCGGGAGTAGACTCAACACTCACCAAGACAACGTTGAACACACCCTTCGGAAACCCGGCCTCGTTCGCCAAATACGCAAGGGCCAATGACGACAAAGGTGTTTGACCGTCTGGTTTCAAGATACAGGTGCATCCCACAGCAAAGGCAGGGGCAGCTTTTCTCGCGCCCATGGCAGAGGGGAAATTAAAGGGGCAAAGCAACCCCACGGGGCCCACTGCCTGCTTATATGTAATCACCTTATTGTTATAGTTCGTGGGTTGGATGGTGTGGCCGTAGTTACGTTTGGCCTCCTCAGCAAACCACTCAAAATACGAGGCAGCATACTTGACCTCACCAATCGCATCGGTCAAGCACTTACCATTTTCCCACGTGATAATAGCCGCCAAGTCGTCCAAGTTGTCCATCATCAAATTATATAAGTTACGCAACCACTTGGCCCTTTCTGAAGGGCTAGTGTTCTTATACGACGCAAATGCCTTGGACGTGAATTCGATCGCCTCATCGATTTCCTCGGGTGTTTGGTCTGGAAGCTCAATGATCACCTCTTCTGTTGCTGGATCATAAACCTTAAACGTCTTTTGCGATTTCGACTCATACCAGCCACCGTTAATAAAAGGCTTGGCCTTGAAGAGGTTTTTGTTTTTCAATGCAGGCGCCATTCTTAAGTTATTTTATGGCCGAGAGCTCAAACTACAAAGAAGCTGAGAAAGACGTATGAGTCAATTTATCATCCATGAAAATAATCGGGGGTCTCCCCGGACTCTAGCCGGTTTATCAGTGCGAGCTTGGAGAGCGCATGGCGGGTTTTCGCGGGTTGCAGCCGCTAAGCGGAATTTCGCAACCTGTGGTGGAATCAAAAGAGAGATTCTTCGATTTTTATAAGGGCTCAAAAAGGAATCTTAATCGGCCTCGTAAAAGTCTTTTTTTCTGTCATAGTCACCAGCATCCTTTTATCTATAATTGAGAATTTTTTGACCTCTCCTTGGTCGCAGTTGCAATTTGTTTCTTGGACGAGGTGTGTCAAAGATTTCGTCTATAATTCTTAGTGGGGTAAGTTCAGGAGTAACCTGACCTGTAGCAATAGTGTATTCTGAAAACTAATCTTTACCATCTGCCTCGACTAGGATGTATGAGTGTGTTTATAGTGAGGCCTTCAGAGATAGATGTAGATGAAATCTTCTTTTGTTGGACGTACCCAGTTAGTATGTTTTTTTTGAAAAAGAAACAGTATGTGGCTGCGTATTAAAGCAGGGTGTGAGCTCACGTGATGAGAACTTCAGGCAGATCTCTTATATGAGGGTAATTGCGAATTTATGGTGCTGATTTCCATGGACGATTATTTTCACAAGAATCACGGTTTTTAATTCTTTAAAAGTTTGAAATTGTTCACTACATATCATGAAGCTTTTTGGCTGGTCGCCGAATCTTCATTTTAAAGCTATCGATATCATATTGTCGACGACGTCTTTATCAACACAACACTTTTTCCCGAGATCTTATCGATCCGTTTATGCAGCTTTCCTCAATGGGTAAATGATATAACGACATGTAGAAAATAACAGGGATATGGCCCGTACATTACCCAAAAATAAAGAAAAAAATTGAGGAGAGAAACAAATTTCTACACTAAAATCAAGGGTGAATTGTACAAAGAACAACCAAATCTACATTACTCAGGGAAAATAATGGGTGCAAAACATGCAGCGCAAACTCATTAATTTATGTCAGAGATATGCGCTCAAAGTGTATTCTCCATTATTCACACATTCACACAATTAAGTTTATTTTTATTTGTAACCAAAAATTCACCGGCCTTCTAATTTATCTAACCCTTATTGACTAGGACAGTCATATACCCTCCTCTCGTGGGGCTTCACATTACTCGCACTGAGTGCGCGTTTCATTTGACCAGCAGCATGAAACAAAACAAACAAACAATGGACTCTTGCTGGTCGCGGGTCGTGCATTGACCGGGTTTTGCCGCAAACCTAAACAACCCCGTATGGTCTCACGATAAACTTCTTACAACGTGCAATTGTATTATCCACTTAAAATATGTTCCAAGTTGCTCGTGTCAATGCCATTAAGCTTGCCGCTTTTCAAACAAGGTGCTTTACTGTTGCCCCAGTGTTGGCCTTGAAGTCTGCCTCCACCAAGCCGAAAAAGATCACGTCCCCTGAATTAAGGTCCTTGCAGAGCGACCTCAAAAAGGAGAAAGCGCTTTTGGAGAAGTTGAAGGAAAAAATCAAGAAATTTACCGCGGATGAGAAGACCAGAAAAGTGGAGTCTGCTCAAAAAAAACTCGAGAGCAAGGCACTCAAGCCTTACAAGAAACTCTCCGGCTTGAACATCTTTGTCAAGGAAAACCTCAAGGGTACGCTTGCGGAAACGGCGCAAAAATGGTCCAGTTTAAGCGACAGTGAGAAGGAGCCCTACATCCAGAAGGCCGAGAAAATCAACGAGGAGAAATTGAAGTTGTACGTTCCAAAACCTACGAAGCCGGTTCCTGCATACGCCAGATTCACTAAGGCCACTTGGGAGCCAAGTAGCAGCTTTGCGGAGGCTTCCAAGATCGCTTCGGAGAAATGGAAGAAATTGACCGAAGAGGAGAAGAAGGCTTACCGTGCAACTGAAAAGGAGTGGGATGCTTACAGAACAGCGTATGAGTCTTGGAAGGATGAGAGACTCAAGCTTGCCAGCAGCAAGTAATTGAGTAGATTCGAATGTCATTATGAATTGCGCTTGTACTGAACCTAGAGCTCTTTACGGCGTTGTAGCTTGTCGGTATATAGAGGGGTTCCAAATGAAGGGTTGGATTCTTGCAGATGCTCGATGCGTCTCATAATGCCTTATATTGTCTTCTATAGTCTATTAATTGATATCTAGGCTGCCAGATTCCCTTGCTCAATGTTGGTAATTACTGTGTACAAGGCTGCCTTGAGTTTGTCGGGCAAAATGGGCTTGGTAACGAAGTCTATCATCCCGCACTCAAGGCAATTGCTTCTTTCCTCGCCCGCCACATTGGCAGTCAATGCTATGATCTGGGGCAAGAAGCTCTCGTGACCGCGCTCTGTGAATGACTTTCTGAGATCGGTGGTGGCCTGAATGCCGTCTTTTTTGGGCATCTGTATATCCATGAAGATAACATCGTACTTCTTGCCCTCCTTCAATTTCTCCTCGCACTTTTCAAGTACCTCGACACCGTCCTTCGCGTGATCTGCAATGTAACCAAGTTTTTTGAGATGCTGCAGTGCAACTCGGAGGTTCACCGGGTTGTCCTCTGCGATAAGTATGCTGAGAGGTTTCACGTCTCCAATTTTTGGCTTGGAAGGATCGGTCTTTGCAGATGTTTTCGGAACTGACAGAAGATTTGTGCCCACAGTCTCCTTGATGGTTTTTACGACCTTTTCGGGAATCGATTTCCAGTCGAACCCATCATCTAAGAGTTTCCTCACGGATTTTCTTTTGATCGGAGAAAAGATCAAACTGTCAGCTTCGATGTCTTGTAATCTTTGGTCAGAAAGCATCAGCCCAAAGCGAGTCAAGACATAAATCAGGGAGCGCTTCCAATTCAACAGAGAGCGTACCTTTGTGTCCTCTTTCACCATGTTCTTGTCAATAATCAAAATCTCATACTCCAGCAGGTCCTTTATCACATCATTGAAATCATCGTACAACGCAACAGTCGCACCATAATACTCCAAAACTTCTTTGAGTGCAAGTCTCTTCCACTTCGTATTCGAGACAATACAAACATTCCGCTTCTCGACTCTAGGGTCTTTATCATTTAAGGTGACTTCGAACGGACATGTGAAGCAGAATACCGAGCCAACACCCTCCTCACTCGTGAAAGTGATACGACCATTCATTATCTCGGCAAGCTTGTTGGATATAGCGAGTCCCAAACCCGATCCGCCGTATACTCTTCTCGATGATCCGTCGACTTGTGAAAACGCTCCAAAAACTTTTGACCTCGAGTCCTCTGGAATACCTATACCAGTATCCTCAACAACGATCTTCAATTCGTATCGAGATTCTGTTATAGGCTTGGCGTCGAGAGTCACCTTCACGTAGCCTTTGGCCGTGAATTTCAAAGCGTTGCCGACTAAATTAATTATGATTTGTCGGATACGAGTGGGGTCTCCTCGGATTGACTCGATTTGAGGACACTTGTTGAAATAGGCAAACTCAAAGTCCTCAGACTCGGTCTGTTCACTGGAGAACAGAATGGCCCCCTCGATAGTGTCATTAAGGGAGAACTCCTCATTCTCGAGTGTGAAGGAGCCATGTTCGATCTTGGTAAACGCGAGAATCCCGTCGATAATATTGAGGGTGACAAGCGCTGAGTCTTTGATGGTCTCAACATATTCTTTTTGAATTGCGCTCAACTCGGTGTCCAACAAGAAAATAGAACATGCGAAAAGGGAGTTAAAAGGGGTTCTGATCTCGTGGGACATGTTGGCCAAGAAGCTTGCTTTCTCGTCGGTCGCCTCCTCGGCCGCTTTTTTTGCTATCTCCATCTGAGTATAAACAATCGATTTGGAAAACGACACGGCAGCCTGTGAGCAAAGCAAGTACAAAAGATCAATTTTTGTAGAGTCGATCAACGGAAATCGCAACTTTGGAGTACTGCTGTGCAAATGGCTCTCGAGATAAATAACTCCGATCACAGTTGAAGTTTTGATGGGAATACACAAACCCGAATAAGTTGGATTGTTGCTGAAATAGACGTCTTCGTTCACATTGTCGTCCTGCAGTTGCAACTTTCTATCCTTGCATGTGACCTCGCCTGTAATAAGACACTGTACTATCAATGAATATGGCACCAAATCAGCCCTAGTGACTAGCGGCTCATCGTCCAAAACAAAGATGCTGTTCGTCGTTCCTATAGCTTTGACTACAGGCTCGTCCGTGTGCAAATTCAAAATGACAGCGCCAAAGTCGACTCCAGCAAACATGAGACTGCTTTCAAGCAAAGTCTGAACGATCAAATCCAAACTAGAAGATTGCGAAATTGAAAGACAAAGGCGAATTGCTTCAGTCCACTCGCTGTGTGTAGGATCGTTCCAAGAAACAGTCTCAATGTTTTTCACATCTTCCAGTTTAGGAATGCTGGTAGCTTCGCTGATCACCAGAGCATTCTCGTCCATGCACGTATCTCTCTTGAACCCCATGGCTTGGCGGTTATGAGAAAATGAAGAGCTGTCGAAGAAATTGGTGTTTTCCATAACAGGTTTATCCTTGCCCACCATTTGACGAAGCCCAGCCCAATTGAAACTTTCGGATATTTCGGGAAATTCTTTCTTTATGATCTGAGCTTGACTGTGTGTGTTCATGGTCATGTAGAGCGCAAATGCCTTATGAGCGTACACGTTTGCCCTTTTTTGACTCTTGGAAACTCTCTGTAGCCACTTTGCGCATAGACGGTTTGCCATTGCTGCTCCCAACCAGTTTTGTTGGCGCTGAGAATCTTCAATTGCCTCCTCAAACAAGTCTAGAATGGTCAACTCTGACTGCTCGATGTCATGCGACTTGATGCATGCCAGGATTAGCTTCAGCTCAGAGCCAAAGTTGACGTAGCACGTGGTGGACCATACCTTGAAGTACGACTCTATTTCTTTAGCAAGCTTGATTCTTTCATCACGCGTTTCCTCAGTAGTGCAATTGAGAAGACAAATCGCAGAGATGAAATAAAACCACACATGCAGAATCGAAACGGGTGTTCTCTTCAGCAATTCAAAAACTTGCTCCATGATCAATTCGCATGCCAACTGCAACTGCTGATTAGATGATGCGTTTATGACCGCATTTGCAAGAGCAATAAACTGAAGATCAAGGCCTAAATTCCGAGATTCAGCATGGACTTTCGCCAAATATTCATCAAGCGATACTTCCATGCGCCAAAGCCCAGCCATCAGCTTGAAAATGAATTCTTCGCTCGTGTTTGCAAACACAATAGATTTCTTAGTCGTGAATGCCGACTTCGAATATCCTCTCATACTTCCAATGAACATGGAAGAAGCCAGCATCCAATTGACGATAAAGTAGTTCCCGGATTTTGAGTCGTTGTCTTCATCAAGCAGAGACGCTAGTTTCAAGACTTTCAAAACTGGACCTTTGAACTGACCCATCAACACCAAGTATGTCTCATTGATGCTTTGGGTGAGAGCTGTACTGGCTCCTCTTCCATTATTGACGGTATTCAAGGCCACATCTGCCAATTCTAGTGCCTTAACAGTACTCAAATGTGCACCTGGCTGGAGAAAGTAGTTTGCTAGGTGGAGCAATGGTATGGCGCACGAGGTGTTCTGACCATAGCGATGCATGAGCTGCACCAATTGGGAGAATAGCGTGATGCGAAGATCTGGAAGGTCAAGAATGTAAGTTGGTTTGATCATGTCCGCAATGAATGAACTGACGAGAATGAACAGTTTATTGCTCGCCTGCTTGAGTGTTTTCAAGTCTCTAATCTCACTGACCGAGAGCGGTAGTTGAGCATAGCACTTTTCTGCGATTGCTTTGAGGGCAACCGGATCGGCTGATACATCGATTTTGAGCCTTTGCAAGCTTTCTATCGCCAATTGCATACCTTCCTCGTACTTTCTCAAGTTGAACAAAGAACAAACTTTTAAGTGGGCCAAATTCAAGTCTTCCTTTCCGAGATTTATTTCAGCCTGCGAAATTAGCCTAATGCTCTCTTCAAAGTTTTTGAGTAAGTAATTGCACTTAACCTGCGTGAGGGTAATTTTAAGCTTCCGCCTGGAATCATCCTTGTGAACAAACTTCAAGGCAGATGTGAAGTATTTCAACGCGAGACGAAGATTGGATGTTGAAATAGCGAATCGACCACCAGTGATCAAGGCCTCATTATAGTGTCTGTGATCTTCTTCTCTCGCAACGTCGCAAGAGCGATACATATGAGAAGCCATCATCAAGTATGACGTAACATTAACTGTGACCTCTTTCGAAATTCTTTTCTTTGATCGCAAACCACATTCTCGGTGAATTTCCATTAACTCTGACGATTTGCTCATCTCTTTGATCAAGTAATTTCGGATGATATCGTGATCAAATCTAAACTTTGCCCTTGCAGAGAAATCCCACACAAGCCCATCTTCAATTTCGAACGCAAAGTCGTCGTTCGCGATCAAGGCAAAGGGTACTTTGTAGCAGATGCCTGTTGGCACAATGACACGGGTTTCCAAGCACAAGTGAATGAGCTCGTTGATTTCCTTAAGGTCGAGACCCGTCACTACCATCAATTCAGACATGTTGAAGAATCCATTCACACAAGTTGCTGTGGCAAATTTCAACATTCTTAGAGCTTCAGGGGTGAGAGCAGCATCCAAGTACTTGGCCACAATTTCCAGAAGCGATGATGGCGCGGCGCCCAGTTGTATTCTATCATCCAAAGCTGTCCAAAACGACTGCGCCTCATAGCATGTAAGCCTTGCGTATCGATTTAAGTAATTAAATGAAAGAAGACCCCCATCAACGAGCTTGTAAATATGATCTTTGATGCTTGAATTATCAGGTTTGTTGTTAAACTTCTCCAAGTAGCTAGCAAAGCTCTTCTTGTCAAGTCTTGGTATTTCGAATACATTAATGGGAAGACCGAGAGACGCTGCATCCGACTTGAACTGTTCAAAAATCTTCTTGTCAGTTTCCTGACTCAAGACACTATTCTCGTTATGAAAGGACACCACGAAATTGAGTTTTGCGCCAGACAGATCTGTGCAAAATCGAAGAAACTCACTCACAAGAAGATATTCGTCGGGCGGACAAAAGTTGACATTCTCAAGTAAAACTGTGAGGCCCTTCTTTGCCACAAGCGTGAAAAAAATCTTGAAAATGTAGGAATACTTGAGCTCGGTATTGAGTTCTTGTTCGTCAAATGTCGTGTCGCGTGTATCAACCGTCGGAGATACTCTTTCGCTTTGAATCCCATCTGCAAACAAATCGCTCAATCCATTCAGGCCACCGTTTTCAGCGTTCAGAGAACTTTTCGATTTCTTTAAGCTGTCATAATGCGGCCCAAGTAAGATTTTCAAGTTTGGAACTGCGCTGAACAAGATGCTCAAGTCAGTATCAATCTCAGTTGTAAAAATATGTCTCCATTCGTTGATGTCCTCCTCTGACGACGCCAATATCTGCTTAGTCACACTGTGGACAGCAAACATGGACGAGGCGTACTTTGACACATTGTTGTCGTTATAATGATACCTCCAATGAACAACAAGACTTTTTTTGTTCTTTGCCAAGCCCAATACTTGCTCTCCTATTGTTGCCTTACCGACTCCCGCGTCACCCAAGAGAACTATAACCTTTGAAGCGTCAGTGCTGTTGTAACAATCATAGATCTTATTTCGGACGCACAGGTTGTTGCTATTCGTTAATGAAGAATGAAATAGCGGAATATGCTCCGCGTTATCTCTAGTGATTAAATCTTTGAATATCACCTTCCCATTTTCCTGCTTCGCGGACTCAAGATAGCTTTTAATGACCAACTTAAGATCGACGATCAAGGCATCCATGGACGCGTAACGGCAGCTGGGAGTCTTATGAAGACATTTTAAAATGACATAGTTAAGATCGTTACTGATCCACTTGGGCCCCAAGATTCTCGGTTGAATTGGAGTCTGGTCAGATATCATTCTCTGTAGGTTCGCCAAATTATCGGAGCGAAAAGGCAAGCATCCAACAATTAACTCGTACAATATCACGCCCGCGGAGTATATGTCAGAGCGAAAGTCGACGGAACTGACCCCAGCACGACTGCTTTCGGGAGACATGTAATGAAGCAAATTCTGGATGTTGTTCACGGCTTTGTTTCTGAACAGTCCAGACGAATCTTCCACAGCAACGGTGAAGTTGAAGTCCCATCCAATGACGTATACATCGCGCCTGTCTTTCTGTTTCTCTTGTGAGAGTATGATAGAATGACTAGTGAGACCATTGTGGCATATTCCGCGCTTATGAGCCGATGAGATGACTTTCATAGCATCGATCATGTTGCCAAGGATTTCAATGACCAAAAACAACGGTTTGGAGAGCTGTTTCACCCGGTTCGCTAACTCGACATAGTCGGAGTTATCGGAATTGAGTTTCATCAAGGACCTTCCCAGTGAGTCTGTCGAGGCGCTCATCTCAGAAGGCATCGAGAATATACTCCCTGACCACAACGATGTTTTTTCTGGTATCAAATCCTTGATCTTCTCCGAGTAGTAGTCATAAAGCGACTTGAAGTTGTAGTCGGGGAACACCAAAGCCATTGATTTCCTAGTCACCCCCAAAACTTCTTCCTCCACGTTCATCTCCTTGAGGGGATACAAAATACCCGGTAAGTCCTTGGGCAATGTCACTGGAGATTTGGGGATGAACGATTTGTGGGTTGAGTTCAACGGCGTGCACGAAACACTTGAAATCTCTGCATCTCCGATGGACCAAAGCCGGTCTTCTGATGCCGGATTAAGCCCAGAAGTTACATACCAATCGTTGAGAAAGCGTGCCAAATGCTCGATGTGCGTGAACTCCGGGGAAAGCTTGATGATGACAGCCTCGCCAGAGATCTCATGTACTGCCTTGTAGATATATGACGTCACGTTTGCAGGAGACAATTGCTCCATGATTTTGTATCCCCCAATGGAAAGGGGCGCCGCAAACGTCTCATCAGGCAGCGTCTGGTAGAAATCTTGCTCGCCAGCCTCCTTCAAGTAGTTCCTTTGATCTCTGGTGAAATCGATATTGTCTGCATACAGCGAGTGGCCAAATAACTTTTCCTTGGTGATTGACAGACGAGGCGAATCTGAGTGTATTTGGGAGCTGGCTTTGCTCGTGTGGGTCCCATTGGAAAGATATGATGTTGGTGTGACTGGATCACTTATCTGAGACATCAGGAGGGTATGCGAGGATCTCGACAGGGCAGAGCTCGTGCTCGAATTGCGCCGCAAAGCGTGATTCACGCCATGCCATGAAGTTGGAGGGCCCATTTTGCCAGATTTGCTGCCCTTTTCCGACATAGAAAGATCGAACAAGTAACAGCAGAAACAAAGAGATGAGCTTAACTCAAGCGACGATGCGTCGGTATCACACCTCCCAATATTTCCTGCGCTATTTGCATTCTGATGCTGCGTAAGCACGGGGATAGCCGGATCTAGCATCGGTACTGCACACATGTCTGGTTGCTTAACTCGGGCGAGGGCGAGTTTGGCATATTGACGTGCATCGGGTAAGTTAAGGGAATTCGCGCCGAGTCTAAGGAATGTAACGATGGTATTTGAGCAATAATGCTACAAATTGAAAGTAAAATTAGAAACTTGAAGTATGTATTTCTTTCATTGACTAAATCCTGCTTCCATTTGTAGCATAGTAGAAAATTCCGCTGTAAGTAGCAAGACACACTCTAGTCGCGTGGTGACCTCAACCTCTCGGCGCATGTTAAGCCGGGGTGCAGCTGGTGAGCTCATGTTTCTCTGTCGGTTATTCTCCTCATTTGGACATTTGATGCTTCAGTTCCTTGAAAGCGAATGAATCTCCTCCATTAAATTTGTTGTTTCGCATTTTTGCATGCCAATTTCTGTGATTTGTCATGCTACTGTTCAAGATTTCAAGGCGTTTGTCATCTGCGAACGGCGCGTCCGGGAATGTGCGCGGGATTCCGTGGTCTCACACGGCACACGCCTAGAAGTCTCACAATGCACCTAAGCTGGCTACGCGAATTAAGGTTTGACAAGGCTCATGAAGTTTAATTTCCGTGGCTAGTTGATTCTCCGAAGGCTTTAAAATTGAAAAGAGTTTGATAAACGGACGCATAATATTGCTGATAAGGGTTTCAAAAATAAGGGAAAAGCGCAAAATCGGCTGGGGTACCGTAGCGAAGTGTGCAAGACAGAGTTGGTCTCAAGCCGATTGATATTTTCTCTTGCAATTTTAGCTTTTTGAAACCCGTGATTTTTTTCTTAGTAAATGTTTCGGCTTGCTCAACAGACAATCTCGAAACTCACACACATATTTTTACGAAAGTGTTGTAATAACCCACCCGGCCTCAGAAGGCAAGTCGGACAAGATCAACTTCACGCTTCTCTTCTCCTGGCAGCATTCTCCGCCTCCGATGTTTCTCTGTGCATGAGATTTTCTGAAGCAGGACAAATCACAGATTGAAATCATTGATAAAATTTAATATTACACACTCACAAGGAGATTCACTACAGCCTCACGCAGTAGCTAAATAATTCGCATGGATGAACCTGCTTCAAAATTTCTCCCCCTGAGGAGGCCCGCCTTCAAGTCACCAATGAGCAGATTTGGCGAGTATCTTGCACAGTCGATACGAGCAAGTGAAAAGGGTTACACTTATTGGCGAAATCACGCACTTTCTTGACTTAGAAGTCGAGCCATGTATCATTGTGAGCAGTCTCACACTCTGAAGCAGACACAATACGAAATCACAAAATGACACACTTTTTCGACTTCTTGATAACAGGGGGTTCCAAAGCTGCGACTATAGCCTCATCAAATACGGTCTTCAACCCTCTTTGGGTCAAAGCCAGGCACTCGACGTACTTTACCGCACGCAACTCCTTGGCCAATTTCTCGCCCTGATCACTCGAAATGGGCGACAACTTTTGCCGGTGCAATCTTTGTAAAATGACCTCGTCGTTTCTCAAATCTATTTGCGTACCCACTACAAGACAAGGCACACCAGGGCAATGATGGTGTACCTCAGGAAACCACTTTTCCTTCACGTTCTCGAAAGAGGCCGGGGAAATGACTGAAAAACATACCAAAAACACATCTGTGGATGGGTACGACAACGGACGCAATCTATCGTAATCCTCTTGTCCGGCCGTGTCGAAGAGTCCCAAAGTGAAGGGCTCGTCGCCGATCATCACTGTGACAGCATAGTTGTCAAAAACTGTGGGCACGTAATCTGCAGGGAACTTGGACGTGGTGTACGAGATTAATAAGCAGGTTTTCCCTACGGCACCATCGCCAACAACAACACACTTGATAGTCTGCATTGGAGGTTTTTTGTATCTTCGAAATTTCTCAGTGGTGTTGAATACCGCACTTGAATTGCAGAATATAGGCCGAGAATTTATTCAGCTCTCAACTTCTTCACGGTCTTTACGGCGAAGAGCTGCGGCAATGTTGTTTGAGTGTTTTAGTATGATATGTTTGTTTCCTCTCTCAGCACTTTGTACTTCTTAGGTGTAGGCAAATATCAACACCAGAATAGATATTCCGCGATAATCTTACAATACTTTGATAATCAGCACAAGCTTGACCAGTGTATCGGATTTGAGTATAAAATAAGCCGCTGTGCTCAATTGTTGTCAAGAACAAAAAAAGATAACCACGATAACGTTTACACTCGAAGGGTCTCCGCTGTGGCCTGTATCTCATATTTTCTTGTGGTCGCGCCAAGGGAAAACGAGGAAAAAAACACGCCAATCACGTGCGAGAACTTACCCGAAAAAGGGGAGTCCTCACACTTGCGCGGTGGCCCTGGTGGACCAACGCGTCTGCCAACCGGGCCTCTATAGTTGACTGATCACTTTCATGGACAGCTTATGTCCATAGTAGGCAATCGTAAATACTTAACCCCAACCACTCTCTATCTCAATTCAGTCAAGCTTTATCTCCATCATGCCGCTGTCTCCTTGCATGATATCTAGATTGCTGGTGATCTCGCTGGGAAGGTTGTTGGTGTCGATGAGCTTGTCGGCAATTTTACCTCCAGGGTCTATCCTCGAAAGGTCTTGGTCAACCTCGTGATTCTCCACTATTGCTGGCCCGCCTCCCAAGAAGTCCAACATCATGTGCATACCTCCAGCACCTCCCGCATACTCCTCCACGTCCACCGGTAGCACGGACGAAACCCCCTCCAAAAACCACACTTTGTCCTTCATCTCCAGCGTAAACGACCGAAGCAACTTGTAGTACGATCTCATGATGCGCATAGCCTTGATGTCTCCCGACATGAGCATGCCCAAGAACTCCTTCTCGAGCAATGCGGGAAACGCAAAGATCCGTAGAATGAAGTCGGCCTTATATCTCTCCTTGTGAAGCTTGCTTAAGTATGCTAATGTTATCAAATAAGGCGAGTTGATGGGAACAGGGTAGAGGTCGGCAATGCCGGAGTCGTGGCAGTTCAAGTTGGCGAACGAAAGCAGTCCTACGTCCGTGAGCTGACTCTTTTGGTTGATGATATCGCCAAGGTCGCCCAAATCCACTCCAATGAACTTGTAAAACCGCGAAGACTCTGTGAGCGGCCACACGGCCGTGAGAATGGTGGCAGCGCCCTTGACATGGAAGATCCAGGCCGAAGCCGGAAGCGATTTGGGGGATGTCAGGGACGGCAAGGAAGCATTAGCTAGGGAGTCCATGATCAAAATCAAGGCACTGGCCACCAACGCATCGGTATTATCTGCTCGAATATCGAGAATCGCCTCTCGTAGGTGCCGTAGCGCGTCTCCTCGGTGGCGAGTGACACACTCTTCTAGACCCTTCTCGGTACGCGATAAATGGGTGGCACTGAACGCCAAGAGCGCGTGCATGAGGAAGGGGTATTCAAATGCTAGAGACGGGATATCGTTGTTCCAGATATCCGTGTCAGAGATTCCGGCGCCTGTGATTGTGCTTGACACATGTGTGGTATAGTGGTACATCAAGCGCAAGTCGAGCATGTTGAGAGAATCATCTGTATGTAGACTCAGGGAATAACCCGAGGAGGCTGACCCATCGAGTTGTTCCGGGTTCGGTGGCTGAACACTCTCGGATCCTGCCGCCCCATTCCCCTGCTGTGTACGTTCTGGTGTATCGACTCCTAGAAGAGTATCTGAAGAGGTGGAAGGATCCATAGAGAGGCCGATTGCGGCATTTCCTGAGATATTGCCAGAGCCGAGGTTTGGAAGCGTATCGGCAGTCGAGCCGCCCAAATTGAACGCGCTCAAGTCTACTCCCAAACTAGACAATTGAGGAATAATTGCAGACAAATCAATCCCTAAGCTTGACAAATGGGGAATGATTGAGCTCAAGTCTGTGGGAATCTGCGCGAGCGCAGCAAGATTACTCAAATTGGCAAAGCCACCAAGCGACCCAAGATCTCCCAGAGACGAGAGATTATTAATGAATTGGCTGATATTGATGTTATTCAAGTTCCCTGCACCGAGAAGACCATTACCTGTATCGGGCACATCTCGGTTCAACGACGCGTCTGGCTTTCTCATAAGAGGACTGGGCGACTTCGCCGGAGTCGCCTGCTGTGTACCAGGACTCAAATCATCCATTATGTTTGAGTGGTCCTCCTTCATTTTTTTCGAGGATGGTGCATTTGGACTCTCTTCCTCCAAATATCCGCAAGTCAACTTCATACGAATGCAATTGCCACACGATGGCTTGAGCTCGTCACATTTGACTCTCCTTTTCTTGCAGGTCAGGCATCCTTTCCTCGATTTGGAATGGTACTTCCGTTTTACCCCGGTGCGGTGGTCATGTTTGGGTTCTTCCTTCATGATGTAAGGAACTGGTAAGACTTTGTGAGAAAGGTAAGGCAGAATCCCTTTCAAACTTTGATGAGTGGAATCGTTGGATAGTAAATGTTGAATTAGTACTAAGTTTCAAAGGCGGTCCCCACTTTACAATGTGGATACCATGGGATTATAATTGAGTAGTAAATTGTGGGGTCCTATGACGATCACTCTTCGTCGTATAGGATCCGGAAGGCTCGTTTAGCATTAGTATATACGCGGCGCGGTGAGAAGCGAATCGTTTTTTTTTTTTGTTTGCCTTCTCGGTTCCGGTGCACTCCGGCGAGATGATAAATTGGTCTCGGGCACTTTCAATGTCACATGGAATATCTATTTTTTCCTTCTAGGGATATTAAGATCACAGAAAACTTTTACAGGAGGAAATTTTTGGAGTATATTTGGCACTGTCAAAAATGTATGCGGCAAGTTTGTATTGGAGCTTGGTACATTTGGACTTGTAGCCCCATATACATGTGCAGAGTGCGCCTTCACCGGATCTCTTTTTCATTTGATATTAGCTTTGCTCAACCGAGCTTGACGTAATCATGTCACCCGTCAAACTGACACAGTCTTAATCTTAATTTTTGATTGCTACGCCAAAATTGTCCATTTTTCAAGATTTTAAACACGTAAACTCTCCAGCGTCCAGCTTATCTTTTTCTGCACCGGCTTGAATCTTGGTGCACGCTGACATTCGCAATCGCAATGAGTGGCCTGTTGCTACAATACTCCGTAATTGCTGCACCAAAGAGATGTCCTGGGCAATGGTATTTTTAGAAAGCAGCGGGTCGATTCACTTTTTCCGGGTTTGAAAATCAGATTATATGGATGAACTTGATCAAAATATCCCATAGTCTACGCTCCACCGCTAGCTTCTCTTTTTGGTGGGGTCCTGTGTATAATCTCATGTCATCAAAACCTATGGGTGGTGCCTATAATTCCATTTAGTACTGAACTCTATCATGGTATTGGCCGGCTTATCTCTCCAAAAATGGGCCCGTATGTGGGGCGCTGGGATTGCCATTGTAGGCTCGGGCGTTTTGCTTTTCAAATACACTGTACCTTCAGATGAAGAGCTAATTGCCCGGTTTTCGCCAGAGATAAGGGCAGATTACGAACGAAGCAAGGCTCTTAGGCGAAAAGAGCAGGAGGAGTTGATGAAAATTGCGCAGGAAACCGCAAAATCAAAAGACCCGATTTGGAAAACGGGAAAAATCTCCTCGCCGTTTGAAAAGGATACGCGAGGCATCGATCCTAAATTGGTTGATGTAAAGGGCTTTTATAGGGATGAGGAGTTTGCAAAACGGAAGCAGGAAGTCGATATGGCCAACGCCGAGCTACTCGTGACGGAAAAACTTGTTGCCCAGTCGAAAAAACTGTGGCTTCCTTGGCGCTAGAAGCGCTTTATCTAAGCACAAATTGTGCATGTATATATATTATGCTCCGTCATCAATGGGACTGAGCTCTAAAGTTGCCTTCTATTTCAAACAGCTTTTTATGCTGCCTACATCGCTTTTATACACTTTTCCAAAATCACAAAAATTCTACCGTCTCCATCGGAAACTGTTGTCTAGTGATGCTAACCAGCCATTACTTGTGGTGGCGCCACTCATCTTCTGACTATTTGCATCGTCAACTGCAGCTACTATCCTGGAAATGTTTGTGTCGATCACCATGCCCCCCTGCACAATCTCCTCTAAGACCGTTTGTAGCACCTGCCACCCAAACACTAGGTCCAACTCACACACATTCGTGAAGCATTTATCCAAGCACTCGACAAAAACTTGAATGAGATCTAATATACCAAGCTCGGACTCTTGGTCGTCTACAACGAATACAAAATATAGCGTGGCGTAGTGGCGGTATATCACCTTGATATCATCGAGATCCTCCAAAAGCTTAGGGGGCGTGATGAACAGGCAATCTTTGGCTGTGCGCACCGATATTAGCTGGTATACCTGATCGAGTAGTGTTTTTTGTGTGAGTAGGTCCACCGGGGTATAAAACTTGGTCAACCGTGGGACTCCGTCTTGATTGACTGTACGGTTAGTATATGCCATGGTCTCGCCTCGTCGATTCTCAATTATGCACAGTGAGCCTGAAGAGGAGGGCCCATTTTGGTAATTGGGAGCAATTAGAGTGGGTCCAACGTACAAATCAAAACCGAATGTATCATGCTGTGTGTTTATTCGGGATACCCGAGTGCCGTTATCACCGTTTACGGTACTTAGTCCGGTGCACAGGTGCTTTGCAGACCGAAAAGAGTGTGGTCGCGGTATCCGGAGGATACATCAGAATATTGAGCCAGGATGCAAAATATATAAATACGGGGCATTTGCTGGCTGCACTTCTGTTCCTTTCTGACACAACTTTTTCTAGCTCTTTTGAAGCTTTGGTTCTTACTTCTGATTGCTTGAAACTATACTATTT
>JAKTWD010000553.1:36275-75441 GCA_030581935.1 Metschnikowia corniflorae | reverse complement strand
AGCCGAACCACAGCACCCTCCAATGTGATGTTTCTTTAAAAAAAAAAAAAAAAAAATGAGATTTTATTTACATAGGATGATAGTCTCAAAATTCTCTATCATACCCACTAATTTTCATAATTTCGTTCACTTTCAGGAATTCACCTCATCGAGAATACCACCCATTTCCTCGATAAGTGAATATGCTCGATAAGTGCGTAAGTGTGCGCGTTTTAATGGATTCACATTTCGAGATTTACTGTACGTGCCACATGCGGTATTGTCAACCTGCTGTCTGATCCTTCCTTAGGGTATGTCATTGTAAATTCAGAAAGACCGAGTAAGGTGCAAAATGTTCCAAATTACCAATATCCTTCGACTATTATCAAGAAATTGACCCTCAAGCTCTTTTATTTGGCTCACTTTGTCGATTCACGCGAACAAGTGGGATTTCCAATGACTCAAACCCAAATATTAGGTTATTTGCAGAAATTCAGCTAAGAGATGTTAATGAGACAAAAAAAACAGGGTTGGGAAGGAAAATCCATGGACCTCAGCTTACGTTCCGAGACCGCCATTACCTGTCCCCAACGATAAATTAGGGCGTAAGCCCACGAACAGATCGAAGGTCTCCCAGGCTTCGACTTCGCCTCACAAAGTGCTTGGAATTTAGAAATACTAAAACATTGCTAGAAAAAATGTTTTCGAATACATTTTATGTTTAGCCTAGCAGGTAGCAAAAATATATGTAAAGTATAAACACATAATTTTCGTGAAATTACTACTCACCAACATCATAAGCTCATACGAAAGACACCCAATTGTCCGTAACGACAAAATCAAAACTTTCTGAAAACAACCTCAATCAATTCAAAGCACACTAAATAATTAAAAAATACAAATTCCCCGCAATTTTAGTAAAACCCCGATTCACCAAAATGAACCCATCACTGGATGCGCGCGCACTAAAAATTTTCGAGACGCACCCGCGTAAACCATCGTAAATCACAAAGATCACTCTGAAACGTACACTGTAGACGATGATAAGGCGTGTGTTTGGCGCGGGCTCCGTTGTCCGGGCCGCCGTTACAGCGCACCTTCCGAAAGCAGCGCACCCGAAAGCAGCACGCCCGGCTTGGCAGCGGCTGTTTTTCGTGGCGCCGAAGTTGCGTAACTCCACCAATGATCTTGGCGCAGTTCCTACCAGTTACGAGGAAGAGAAAGTTATCATCGACGAGATCAATGGCAATTTGCCCGAGAAAGACCGGTTGAGCTGCAGCAAGTTGCGGAACATCGGGATTTCGGCGCATATCGACTCTGGAAAAACCACCTTTACCGAGCGCGTGCTTTACTACACGGGCCGTATCAAGGCCATCCATGAGGTCAGAGGACGCGACTCGGTGGGCGCTAAAATGGACCACATGGACTTGGAGCGGGAAAAGGGAATCACAATCCAGTCCGCGGCCACGTACTGTCTGTGGAAAAAAGACGACACCGACTTCCACTTCAATTTGATCGACACTCCTGGTCACGTGGACTTCACCATTGAGGTCGAGCGTGCTTTGCGGGTCTTGGACGGTGCTGTTTTGGTCGTGTGTGCCGTGAGTGGAGTGCAATCGCAAACCGTGACCGTGGACCGCCAGATGCGCCGGTACAACGTTCCGCGGGTGACGTTTATCAACAAGATGGACCGGATGGGGTCTAACCCGTTCAAAGTGATCG
This sequence comes from Metschnikowia corniflorae, assembly GCA_030581935.1. Lineage (NCBI taxonomy): Eukaryota > Fungi > Ascomycota > Pichiomycetes > Serinales > Metschnikowiaceae > Metschnikowia > Metschnikowia corniflorae. The sequence continues at coordinate 73,740 of JAKTWD010000553.1, read as the reverse complement.
AGCAGATCAACTTGAAGTTGAAAACACCCGCGGCGGCGATCCAGGTGCCCATTGGCGCCGAGGAAAACCTTTTGGGGGTGGTCAACATCATCGATCGTGTGGCAATATACAACGAGGGGGCGCAGGGAGAGGAGTTGCGGATAACCGCCGAGATTCCCACTGAGGTTAAGGATCTCGTCGAGGAGAAACGCGAGCTCTTGGTCGAAACCTTGGCCGACGTCGACGAGGAGATCGCCGACCTCTATCTTGAGGGCGAAACACCAACTCCACAGCAGATAAAGGCTGCTATCAGGAGGGCGACCATCGCACGCAAATTCACTCCTGTTTTGATGGGCTCGGCTTTGGCCAATAAAGGCGTGCAGCCCGTTTTGGACGCCGTGGTCGATTTCTTGCCCCAACCCAACGAGGTGTTGAACACGGGGCTCGAGCTCGCGGGCTCGGAGGAGAAGCCAGTCAAGCTCATTCCATCGTCGTCAGAGCCTTTCGTGGGGCTCGCTTTCAAGTTGGAGGAGGGCAAGTACGGCCAGTTGACATACATCCGTGTATACCAGGGAAAGCTCAAGAAGGGCGCATACATGACCCACGTCAAGCTGGGCAAGAAAGTGAAGATCTCCAGGCTCGTGAGAATGCACCTGAGTGACATGGAGGACGTCGAGGAGATCGGCGCCGGTGAAATCTGCGCCACTTTTGGAATCGACTGTGCCTCAGGTGACACGTTCATTGGCCAGGGGCTGGCACGTGACATCACCATGAGCTCGATGTTTGTTCCCGACGCGGTGATTTCGCTTTCGATTGAGCCCAAGGCGAAGGACAACGGCAATTTCTCCAAGGCCATGAACCGGTTCCAGAAGGAAGACCCGACGTTCAGGGTCCGCTATGACCCGGAGCTGAAGGAAACTGTCATTTCCGGAATGGGCGAGTTGCACTTGGAGATCTACGTGGAAAGAATCAAAAGAGAGTACGGCGTCGACTGTGTCACCGGGAAACCTCAGGTGGCGTACCGTGAGGCAATCACTGCACCTACGGAGTTCGACTACACCCACAAGAAACAGAGTGGAGGTGCGGGCCAGTTCGGTAAGGTCATGGGTACGTTTACGCCCGTCGACGGAGAAAACAAGTTCTCGCAGCACGTGGTCGGGGGTCGAATCTCGGAAAAGTTCTTGTTTGCGTGCCAAAAGGGGTTCGAGGACTGCTTGGAGAAGGGGCCCCTTATCGGCCACAAGGTTTTGGGCGTGCACATGCACATTAACGACGGGCAGTCCCACATGGTGGACTCCTCGGAGTTGTCTTTCCGTCTTGCGGCCCACGGGGCGTTCAAGCAGGCGTTTTTGAAGGCTCACCCGGTGATTTTGGAGCCCATCATGACCGTCGAGGTCAGTGCGCCCAACGAGTTCCAGGGTAACGTTGTGAGTTTGGTCAACAAGCTAGGGGGCATGATTATGGATACTGCCAATGGACAGGACGAGTTCACCATTACTGCCGAGTGCTCGTTGAACTCGATGTTCGGCTTCGCCACCTCACTCAGAGCCCTGACCCAGGGCAAAGGAGAGTTTTCGTTGGAGTTCTTGAAATATGCCCAGACGGCGCCTCAGCTCCAGCGGGAGTTGATCGCGGAGGCGGAGAAGAAGCGAAAGTAGAGATGTATATAGATTCGGTGAGGGTGCCGATAGAATGGTTGTAGATAGATAATCGAACGAGCATGATGCTCAGTGTGAGGACCTTGGGGCTACGTACCGAGAGGTCCGGCGCCTTCTTTCTTTTAGCAAATATGTATCACTTGGCACGTTCGTTTGGATCGTGACTGTATCTTGAGAGACAAAGAATCACAAGTGAGACCATTCACGACATTATTCACAATGACATATCGTTGCAGGGCAATTGCAGGGCAAAATTGTACAATTGTCTAACATGCAACAAGCCTAATCAATGCTTAGGTCGCCCTCTACTCTTAAGAAGACGTGATAGTCGAGCACGGTTTCAGACATCACTGCCGAACCTGAAAGTAGTCATTCCGAGTCAAAGCGAAATGACGGGCACTAAAAGGTTACATCAAACGTTGTGCCCCACAGGCAATCAACATCATCTTGAGTCGCCTTACCTTCACACTTCCACTCTAAATAACGACCGGTTCCACATGTGACATTCCATCTACAGTTATTCCATTTTTCTTCGTATGATACACAGTTGTATTAGTCGTATGTAGGGGTGCCACTAAGCCTTGGCGGCGATCTTCTTCACGGCGGTTCTTCTCTGCTTCTTCAAGACCATGACCTGGAATCTCTCAAAGTCGGACAAAGAAGCTCTCTTTTGTCTAATGGAAGCCTTCTTGGCCGCTGGGGTAGCAGCGTATTTGGCGTCAATGTCGGCGGCAGCCCACTTCTTGGTGACAGTGCCGGTTCTGGATCCTCTTGGCAAGTTTGGCAAGACAATAGAAGTCAAGGTGACCTTCTTCAAGGCAATGGCCTGTCTTTGGATTTGAGGACCGTCAATCAAGACCTGATAAGTTAGTATAATGTTCGGGGTATTAAGCCGGCTATTGGTGAAGATGAGGTATATCTGATGTTTGGCTGGCCTGGCTTGGTCGTTTCTACAGCAAATGGGGTTTGTCCTGGGTATTTGGGTACGCAAATTTCAGTACACCCACAGACCAACAGACCAACAGACCAACATAGTATATTTGCGGAGAGCTGCAGTGAAGCATGTCTTGGGTAATGGGTGAAGGGAATGGGTGAAGTTTCGGGTTGAGATGCATATACTTGTATAAACGTGAATCCGGAGGCCCACGTTCTCGGTGCAAATCAACCATAATGCAATAGTCTTCCTAAATAACTCTTGAAAATTTCCCATTCACTTCACTCTCCGATCCCATTGCAATCATAAGCTCAAACCCATCCAATCTCATCTTCACGCGCTTAAATGAGTTTTACATACTCTCTTCTGGTCGATGATCTCGACGATGGTGGCCAACTTGGAACCCTCGACCAAGATGACACGGCCCAATTCAACTAATTTCCAGTTGGCGGCTTTGACGGTAGTAGACATGGCGTTTATGTGTATATTAAAAGAAGATTTGTTAGGAACCTAAAAAATTTTTTTTGGTGAGTGCGACCAAAACTTACGGGGAGTGTGTAGAGCGCAACAGATGAATAGAGAGGTTTGGTGGGAGGATGCAACTGGTGCACGGGTGTTTCACACTCTCCGCATTTGGTAACGGACACCGGCGCGGCGTGGGTGGAAGGGTGTGTATATAGGTGAGGGCACGAGCCCTAATGTTTTGAAAAAGCAGTCACAAGTGTGCGTGCTTGGTACCATCCCATGCCATATTACTGGTGTTTTAAGGTGGGAAAACATCTGTTAGGTAATACTATGAAGAGATCTTCGGGGTGCATTTTGTGTGAAAATCGTGCTGCCAGACGTCGTGGGGACGCTATGCCAGGCACACGCACGTGACCAGTCACGTGACGAGTATTTCCACAGCACTCTTTTATACTGGATAAATCCGTGAACCAAATTTGATTATCAATAGACATCGATTCTTTCGACGAGGATCTACAATGCTCTTCTCTTTATTCACAATCGATTTCTCCCGTAAAAGTTGGCGCGCTTGCTCACGTGACTCGCTTCTCGTGTCCTCCTCGCACCTTTTCTCGCGTCCTTCTTCACCTTTCTTCTCTACAATGTTCACACACAAATTCCAAAATGTATGTAAACACAATGCTTGTATGATGATTTAATTTGCGTTCTAGAGCACAGTAACCGAAACATGCCTAGTTTCATTAGGTGCTGTGTGCCATGCGACAAACTACTATTCTGACACCATTTCGCTGTATCAGCAGTACTAACATCGATAGTCAAACCACACCAAATTCCAGCTCTCTGAGTCATAAATGGATGCGGCCCAGATTAAGGACATTCTAATTCGAAACACGTTCATGTAGCCGTGTTTCACATTGTAGCCCCTTCCTTCCCCGCTTTTTTCACTATGTATATATAAACAGCTCGTCCCACCTCTCATATTCTAGTTTGCTTTTTTATGGCCTCGCGAAGCTCTGCAGCCCAGATATATTTACTGGAGCTAAGCCCAGCAGACCCAAGCCCAGCAGTCCCACTCGACGTAAAGCAGTCTTTTTTAATCTTAGCAAGGCAAACTTTCACAAATTCAAATCCAATCTTCTCTTATGTCTGTCGCAGACTATCGCCAACAGCTGAACTAACCGGGTGCCAAGCAGTGTTGCGCGCTGGCACATATCCGCGTAGATCGTAATGAAAATTACGCTTTTACGCAACAAAATTTTGATTACGACTTACGATTACAACAACTTTCTTTTTCGTAAATCGTAATTTATCGTAATACGTTTTATTTTTACGATTTTTACAACTATTTTTACGATGTTTTACGATCTTTTCACGATTGTTTTACGTTCACGACTTGTCTTTCTTCAGTAAAGCGCTCATTAACCAGTGCTGCACATCTTGTTCGGATATTGGGTTAAAGCCCTGAGCAGAAGCACCTAACATGAACGTGTTCACGGCCGTTAATTTTGTGTTAGTCGAATGCTCCACACTCGTTGATTGAAGGTAAAAGAAACGTGAATAGCTCGCCTCATTCACGCCGCCCTCTCCAAAGCTTACTTTTACCATTCTGCGTGCTCAATTACGATGACGGATATCTCTTCGGATGAGTCTTGTTCACAGGCTGAGTTCAACTCCAAGCAGCTGAGTTCGCCTGCTTTCAGAATGTGATGACAGGGCTATCCTATATATCGCCGCCGCTCTTGATCCGAAGTACAAACTCAAATAATTGCAGACCAGAGATTCTTGGTAAATTGCATCAGGAAGATTTGGAAGATTTGTTCAAACTTTACGAAAAGTACTATGGAGCACAGAGATTGCAAAATGATGTAACTGTCGAACACGGCTCACAAAGTGACAACCGGCCAGGCAGGATGAACTTCCCTTATCTTAGTGGCCATGAAGGGTCTGGGAACGAAGGAATCGAATTCGCGGCCTACCTTTTTCTCAGCTTGCAAAGGACATTATAGCTATTTCAGCCATGTCTGCGCCGACAGAATCATTTATCCTCAAAATGTGGCGATGTGATCACAAAGAAGAGAATTAAATTTATACCAGCCACAACCAAAATGATGGCGGTGGTCAGCGGCACGGTGAAAAATGGACAGGAGACTTTGACATGGGTGTGGAAAACAGTGAAGATGACGAAGAGTTATGCGACCACGTTGTGAGATAGATCAAGGACAATGATGATGATAAGATGGAAGTTGCTGGTGAAGTTGTCGAGTTCAATTGAGTACATTCATTCTTGATTTTTTTTTTAAAGGATAGCGTAAATCACTCCCTTTCGCACCAAACCCTATTTTGGGTCACCGCCTGCATTTTGTAAAAATATAATATCTTTGACTTCGAATATAAACGCTAAACATACGCTAAAACATAAAAAAATAATTATTGAGCTTTATTTTGACATGTCTGTGTACGATGCCCTATTGTTCCACAAATTCCACAAGTGTATTTGCGTTCTTTATGTGGCTGTGAAATTTTATCTTCTGAGTCCACGGAATTTTCCAAAAAGGGATTAACATTCCCCAGAAAGCTGGAATTGCGGTCGTTGAATTCCTCATTAGACAACTCACTAGCGTCGGTTAGACGCCTTTTGGATCTACTGCTTTATTTGTTCTGCCTGGCATGAGTGACGAGAACATCGCCGAATTGTTTGGCCATTATCGCATATGAATGACCCTGCGAAAGCGCGTAAATTAGAAGTTTGTCAAAAGAGGCTGTCAACGGACCAGCCACATCCTCAGGACAATTTTCTAGTAATTCATAATGTGAGGAAGCGAGGCTCATCAAACAGGTGTGTTTTGAAGGCGTACTCGAATCATCAGCAAGACTAGAAGATTTACGTGGCGTCAGATGACTTTCTGGAGACAACTCGTTCTTACCTCGATGTTGATCTTCGATAACACCCGCAGAGAATTTAATGGTATTGAACCGGCAGTTTCGAAGCTGCTCCTGACATTTCGAGCAGTGAAAGCTTCTACCCGAGCAAGTTTGTATAGTGCAATGCATCTTTATTGATGCGCACACTGCCACCCGCGAGCACATCAAACCCAGTTCTTTCTCCGGCCAACTGGTGATATTTTGTCTTTAACGGTCCAAAACAGCAAAGAGGTTGCAACAAATGAGATGTGTGAGGAGGCATGCATAGAGCGATTATTTTATTTTCGTTGCATATTTTGTCAAATTCTGGTGTCAAATGACTACCATATCCGTCAAGTATCAAAAGTCGATGAGTGCCTTTCGTTATAGACTCTGTCTGAGGGATAAAAACGTGTTCGAGCCACCGGATAGCAATATCATTGGATGCCCAACCATTCGCACTAACTCCCAAGGACCAGTCTTCTTCAAGCTCAGCATACCAAGACTCGCAAACTTGCTTACCTCTAAAAGTGATAAATGGGTGCAAAAACAGATCCGTAGCATTGATACTCTCAGTTGCGGTCACCCACTCTCAATTTCCGTTCTGAATTGATTGTCTTCTCCCCCGTACTTCAGACCCTGATTCAACTTTCTTTGTCACATTTAAACCCATCGAAAAGCCTGTCTCGTCCACATTGTACACATCGCTTGACTCGATCCCATATGAAGCACAAAAACACATGATCAAACCAACCTTTTAGTACCTTTGGGTCATGGCACTTTGCCCGTCGATAATCAAAAGGTCTCAAGTACTTTGTGTCGAGATTTGGGTGTCATTCACAAATCTGGAAACGCAATTGGTACCAACTTTAAAATTCACTTCTGTTCAATGCGACGCGAGCAAATAATCTGCCATTCTGCGAACAGCATTGACTATCGGGGCGAGACCGCGAGAGTCCTTCGAGATTATCCATTAGGCTAAACTTTTATCTTCAGTCTTTGTTAATTTTGTTTGGTCTTCGGGTGCTTCGACGTAATTTCTTGAGCCTTTCCTCCTCCGTTGAAGAGTGCTGCGAGACACATTGAAAATGCGTGCTGCTTCCCGAACTGACTTTATATTACCCTCTTTTAGAATCTTTTAGGGCAAATGAGATCCTAGTTTCTTTATCCCAGAAAACTGGAGTTGAACCGACCAATTGTGGTGGCATTGGAGGTGCTCGAAAGAAAAGAAAGTTTATTTTCAGACGCGTCTGTTGTTGCTGACCCAAATGCCAGTTTGGTGCAAAAGGGAGTGAAGTACGTTACTAGAAAAAGTATATTTGAAATAAAAAAACATAAATTTCGCGAAAAATACTACTTACTAACAAGCCTGGGAGAAGGTATGGAATCAGAAGGCGTATTAAGTTCCAGACTTGGAGGGGTTTCAGAAGATTCTTGCCGTTGAATATTTCAATGCGAAGGAAAATAGTGCAGAGGAAACATACAAGACGGGCGAGAGCGATTTGCATGAAAGAACACAGCGCTACTGTTGGAAGCTTTCGTTTGCACTTGATATTGTGACTTGGCTCTTGCTAAAGTCCATGTTCTAGGTTCCTGTGATTTCCATGATCCACCCAATCAAAGCCAGCCTGATGGACATTGTGCACACCTTGTGATATGCCGGAAAATCGTAAGTGTATCGAAAACTTTACGACTTTATCACTAAAAAAGGGCCTGTCGTTATCTTAGTTACGACAACGAAAAATCGTTAACATTGACGGAATTTACGATGAATTTGAGAAATTCACGATGCGACTCAACACTGCCAACAGCTGAACTAGCCGGTGCCAAGATTGGCACTGTGCACCTTGCCTGTGAGCGAGCGCCGCTGGCATCTACAAAATTTCTCACCTATTAGGAAACCATATGTACAGATTCCTCGCCAGGCTCATGAGTACCAAGAAACCAGTACAACAGCCGCATTGGGCGAAGCCGGTGGCCTCTGCGTCAGAGGACCCTGTTTTGAAAATCTATAATTCGTTGACTAGGGCGAAAGAGGAGTTCGTTCCGCTCGTGCCCAACAGAATCTCATGGTACTGCTGCGGGCCTACAGTATACAACCACGCCCATATGGGCCATGCCAGAAATTACGTGTGTTCTGATATCTGCCGTCGTATTCTTCGTGACCACTTCGGGTACAGCATCAATTTCGTGCAGAACGTGACTGATATCGATGATAAGATCATCGTGGCGGCGCGCCATGAGTATCTTTTCGAGGAGAAGATCGTCAAGGCGTACTCGTCTGTGACACCCGAGCTTGCCAATCTTGCGACCGGGTACCTACAAGATTACGTTTCGAAGAACTTGCCCGGGTTCAAAGGCGACGTGCAGTCGGAGTTGGTGCTGTACATTGAATCGCTTGATCTTCCGGGTCTTGCCGAGACCAGCCCTAAATTGCCCATGTATACGCGCGCAGCCATTAAAGCGCACAATGCTGTTTTCTCGAAAACTGTTCCATTTGAGGAATTCTTGACTGCGATTGAAGAGGTCGCTGTGCCCACACTCGATAGAGAATACGGTTCCTCCGTGACCGACCCCGAGATCTTCAAGAAGTTGCCTGCATTTTGGGAAAACAAGTTCAACCAAGATATGGAGAGATTGAACGTGCTTCTGCCCTCGGTCACCACCCGTGTCTCGGAGTACGTGCCTGAAATCATCTTATTCGTAGAGAAAATCATCGCCAACGGCTTTGCGTACGCTACGAAAGACGGGTCCGTGTACTTCGACACCGTAGCATTCGAGAACGACCCAAATCACGACTACGCGAAATTGCAGCCCTGGAACAAGGGGTCTTTGGAGCTCATCAACGACGGCGAAGGGTCGCTTTCGGTGTCTGAGGCCGGCGCCAAGAAGAACTCTGCCGATTTTGCCCTCTGGAAAGCATCAAAGCTGGGCGAACCCGCGTGGGACTCCAAGTGGGGCCCGGGCAGACCCGGATGGCACATTGAGTGCTCGGTCATGGCCAGCGACATCTTGGGCGAGCAAATGGACATTCACTCGGGCGGTATTGACTTGTGCTTTCCGCACCACGACAACGAGTTGGCTCAATCCGAGGCCTGTTTCAACAACAAGCAGTGGGTCAACTACTTCATGCATAACGGACACTTACACATTCAGGGACAAAAGATGTCGAAGTCTTTGAAAAACTTTATTACTATTGAGGAGGCATTGGAGATGTACACTGCGAGACAACTTCGTTTGGTGTTTGCTTTTGGTAGTTGGGACAAGCCTCTTGATTTCAAGGACTCCTTGATCCTGGAGGTCAAGGCCTACGAATCTTCTTTGTCGAAGTTCTTCACGACGATCCGAGCCTTGGTCGCCGATAACAAACACGCTGTCCTGGAAGGCGGCTACAGATCCAAGAAATTGGACCAGGTGCACAAGCAGCTATTGGCAGATTTGGCTGCTGCACAACAGGAAGCACACGCCGGATTCTGCGACAACTTGTCCTCACCCACGGTCTTGAGAGTAATCAGCGATTTGATCTCCAAAAGCAATACCTTCATCCAAAGTACAGTGACGGGAAAGAACGAGTTGCGTCTCGAGCCTTTGGTTGAGATTACCAATTGGATCGTCAGAACCCTCGAAGTCTTGGGCTTTGAAGCCAGGGGAGACAGACTTGGGTGGGTTGACTCCGCTGAAACAACAGGTGCAGGCTCTCTGGCTTCTGCAGAGGATGTGGCTATGCCATACGTCAAGGCCTTGTCTCAATTCAGAGACTTGGTGAGAGACTTGGCCATCAGCAAGGCTGACTCTTCAGAAATCTTACGCGCATCAGATACTTTGCGCTCTGACTTAATCAGTTTGGGAATCTCTTTGGACGATAGACCTACAGGTGGCGCATTGGTCAAGTTTTTGAATGCGCAAGAAAAAGAGGAGTTCATCAAACAGCAGCAGGCCAAGGAGCGGCAAGCGTTAGAGAAGGCGCAAAAAAAGCAGCAGCAGGCCGAAGCGAATGCCAGGAAAGAACAAGAGAGGCTTGAGAAAATGAAGATTAGCCCACAAGACTTGTTCCAGGACAAGACTCTCTATTCCGAATGGGATGGTGATGGAATCCCCACCAAGACAGCATCGGGGGAGGAAGTCACTAAGAGCATGAGGAAGAAATTAGCGAAGCAATATCAACAGCAGGAAAAGCTTCACGCGGAGTACAAAAGCAAGTTATAGCGTTGTCGGAGCGTGAATGCGGCGACCCTGACTGCAAAGCAGTAAGCGAGCAGGAAGGAATACCTCGTACAATGAAGGCGTCCAAGGGGTCATGAGATGAAAGAATTAGGATTTGCGACCGAATGCGACGAAGTCCCTGGCCTTTTACCTATAAACTTGCACTGTGCTTGAGACATCATTTGATTCATATATCCAAGGCGAACAGCTGGACAATCGTTGCAAAGCCAGTCCATTTATCGATCCCCCGTGTGAAACTTAAGCGTACAAACTAATCGAAACAGAAAGTTTGAGCCAGTCTTGAGGCCAAAGTTGCCAAAAGTCGACAATTTTGCGTGGTCCCCGGATCATGAGAGATCGCAGGAGAAGATCAGAAGAGAATTCATTGGAGGACTAGCACTCGTTTGCGCAAATGTTCATGAGTAGTCCATCTTTTTTGAATCAAAAATGGACACAAAATTTCATTGGGGTTGTTGTTGATCGTCAAGAATCACACTGCCATATATTTTTAATTCGGACCGCGAACGTGAATTTTACACCTTTATCAAAAATCCATTTCAAACTCATTCTAATTCAGCGCGCGCTCATTAATTAACGATCTCCACAGAAAAGTACACCTCACCAACTCCAGTAGCTCAACTACTACTTCTACGTCTTCACCGAAACGCACTGGCAAATAGCTTAATTTAAAGACAGTCAGAAAATAACAATGCACAGCTTTGCCACGCGTATTCAGGCGATTTCAAACGCCACGCTTTCGTCGGTCTCGGCAATCAGCGTGACAGTAGCCGTTTTTCTGATAATTCAGCTATTTTTTGCCGGCGCCTGGAACATAGATTCGTCGTCAATTGGCCGTGTCAAGGCACAGGCCCTGTTGAAGAACCTGCGTGCGTTTGGAGGCGAGCCCGGATCGGCAAGGGAAAATCAGAAAATACAATTTGATTTATCGGCAGATTTAAGCCCGCTTTTCAACTGGAACACCAAACAGGTGTTTGTGTATTTGACTGCCGAGTACGAGGGGGCGAATTCTGCAGAAAACAAGGTGACGTTCTGGGACAAAATCATTGTTTCGAAGGAGAATGCGGTGATCAACTTGAAAAACGCCCGCTCGAAGTACTCCGTTTGGGACGTAGAGAACTCGTTCCGTGAAAGACAAGGAAAGTTGAAGTTGGAATGGAACATCCAGCCATGGGTAGGTCCATTGCTTTTTGGGAGCACCGAGACGGAAACAACGGTCAAGTTTGCCCCTTTGAAGACCGCAAAGAAGGGAGGAAAGTAGGTTATGATGGTTCTGAATGAAATGGGTTTGTATGGTAATACACTCAAAGGAGGATTGTATTTGAAAAATGTAACACAGGGAGATCATGACTCTATGTTGATGAGAGAGGGGCGGAATTTAGCTGACTGACCAAAAACACGTAAAATGGAGGATTGGATCGAGTTGTGATCTGACTTTGAGTTTCGTAGCTGCAATGCGGTAGAGTAAAACGATGCTGTAGATGTGGATAAAGAGTTAAATTGAAAAGTGGTGAATTGGAATAATAAACGTTCAGAGGTTGGGTGAACATAGAACCACCGATTTAAACAATATGGATTGAGATTTTGATAACTAAAAAGTCATATTCGGATTGACACATTGATAATTTACATGCCGAGACTTGAGGCCATGGATTTATGGACGAGAAAGAAGAAACAGAGTTGAACATTGACTTGGAACGAGATTGCACCATGTCTGAAGAATTGTAGAGGTGGACTGATGATTACGGACAGAAATACCCGGAACGTCACAAGATTAGTGACACGAAGTCAAAACATTTTGCTGACGAAAAATTTAGTCTTGGAGACCGATACAAGCTAGAGCTCAATGACTTCCAAGTCTCAGCTAGTGAAGAAAGCAGCTTGCATGGACCTTTACGTCAAATGAGATATTATATATAAAAGCATCAAAGTGGTGAAACTTTTGCGTTACTTCAACACTCTGGCCAGCTCCCATTCTACACTGAGACCAACACCAGAGCAGTCCATGGAGACAGTGATTACAATAGAAGAGAAGCCTGCTCATTTGCCATAACGCAGGAGGAGTTTGCAGCTATTCGAGGGGCATTTTCAAGCTGTTAAGCATGTCAAAGCGGTTGAGACTGCCCCGAATTAAACCAAACAAACTCCTACAGATTTTCTTTAGAGCAAGCCGGTTGGGATGATGGAAAAAGTTCTGGAAAGACCTACACAAACATGAATGGTTGGCTAGGAATGATTTCACAACCTTCCATCTATTCAATTCCGGCTCATATGTGCCATACAGTTCACAAGTACGGATGAATTGCCGCGGTTCCGCTGCCACTTTCGCCTCTTGAGTGTCGAGCCAGTCCATTTGTTGAGACACCTCTACAACGAGTGTGGGATCACCAAATACTGGTGGCACGAAATCGGGTTCACGAAACCAATGCATTTACGAGAGATGCTAGCCCCACAAGACGTCACGTACGAAAATTTGGAAAGCCTTAATTGGTTTGTTAAAGTCATTAAGCGGGTCTATTCGGTTCGGTGCAGGGGAGAAAAGGACGGCGTGGTTCTTGTTCCCTTACTGGATAGACTATTATCTCAAGCACTCCGTCGGATCCATCCGACGGGTCGATGACATTTGAACATCTAAGGAAAGATGAATGAGAAGTTGATCATATTTAGGGCAGGGGGTTTTTGGCTTTAAGTTCTGAGTGAGTTCCCCGGGTGGGTATACACACCTGAAATGTGGTTACGACGTATTATGATTTTTCTATAGCGATATACGTTTTTTGTCGGCGGACTTGGTCCAAAGATTTTATTTCGTAATATGATGTTTCTTTCAAAATAAACACAACACTGCTTATAAATGAGCAGACGGGTGTGACCTGGAGAAGTAAGAGATTACATCAGCTGATAGAGGAGATATTGATATACTCTAGACGTGGAGCTGGTGGTATTAGGAAAAGGAATTCTACTATGAGTTCTAGAGTCGTCAACTATAGCAGTGTAGCACGAGAAATTCATCATAGGGTGATACCAGGAACATTCTTGGATCGTCTTGAATTCTCCTCTCATCTGATCTGAAAGAAGTACGCCTTTTCATTTTTCCTGGTTGGTCGTGAAACTCGATGGAGAAAAGTAAAATTTTTAATGAAACTCAATAACCTTTCGAAACAAAACCAAATTTAATGGAAAAGAAATGGGATAATTACTTTCGTTTGATGACAAGGTATGCCAGTAGGGTTATGAGCTCTGAACAACCGAATACAAAAAACACTCATTGTTGAGCCTGAAATAATCAGTGGTTGCATATTCGGTCGACATAGTAAAGAAACAAAATCACTCGTGATATTTGATGGGCTTTGCCCTGAAAATTCTTTATCGATAACTCTACATACTTCATCACGACTCTCGATTATGCCTGGTGAGACCACAACACTAGCACAAGTAAGCAATAGTTGGAGAATACATTCATGAGTTTAGGTTGTCATTACCGCTTCTCGAAATTAGCTCGATCACAAAAGCAGCACTCAGTGAATAGCCAAACCTGTATATCCCAAAATCTGTACCCATACCACTTTTCACCAAACACGAGACAGCAACATACCCACCATTATATTCATTCATTAAATATGCAAAACACTCTCCAAACCAGAGACCCTATATACACTGTGCTGTCTCGACGTCATCAAAACCCCATACCCCACATCACTGCCCCCATAATTGCTTCAAAGCCTCTACTGAACGCTGTCTGCGGGCAGCTCTACCCTCCACAGCAGCAACGCCATTCAGCCCCTGCAACCTGCCTATGGCTTTCCGAAAAGTCACCACGCGTGTTCTCTCGCCAACAAAGAAAAGAAGGTACTCCATTGTCTCGGGAAACTCGTCATAGAGCTCGAATGCCACCGCCTGGTCACCGTCGCATAGAGCTTCTATTGCTCGCACCAAGACCGCCGCGAGAGTTGGCTGGATGATATTTCTCGCGTCGAACGTCCGTTCAGGCGTGAAAAACTCGGCTATGTTCTCGAGAAGCCCATCGGCAGACCAGTTCTCTTTCGGGTACATCACGTTAAACTCCTTCAACGCCCGCTCAAGCTCGTAGAACGGGCTGCGGACACTTTGGAATTCTCTCAATACTGCAGACACGTCCTGGATGTCGTAGAGACCGTTCAAAATGTCGTACCTGTTGGCAATGGCCTCGGGCGACATGGTGCGGCCCAAGTACACGAGGTAGAGCTTGTAGATGTAGTGGATTTTGCGGTTGAACTTGATCTCGACCCAGTTGCCCAGCACGAGAAAGCGCTCGCACGTATCGAGGGCCATGCGCACGTGGTCTTTGGTGGGCCGCGAGCCAAGAACCCTGACATGGAGGCCGTGGAACTGGGGCCCCGAAAGCCGCACGTTGTTGCGCAACACCTGTTCTAGTAAGTTCGCATATTCGGCGGGCTGCGCGTTGCTCTGGCTCAATATCAGCATCTTAATGTCGAAGGCCTTTCGATAGTCAAGCTGGAGAAGCTTAGGCACCGGGTCACGTGCAGGAAGCTGCCCCACGATCTCGTCCATTTCCTTCAAGGCGCTATCTACGAGAGAGCCTGCCACCTGATAATCGCTGTAGGCCCGGTACACCTTGCTCATCTCCGTGAGGATCAGCACGCGGAACGCGTAATCGACGTTTTTGTCTAATTTGGCGCGAATTTGCTTCAAGAAGTTGAGCACGAGGTCCATCGTCGACTCGTCGTGAGCCGAGGCCTCGATCGCGTACTGCGACACTATCTGGAGAAGAAAAACCGCATTTTTCAGGAGCTCTGACACCGACACCTTGGTGGTGGCGTGGCCGCCAACGACGGAGAACCCGTACATCTCCAACACCAGCTGCAAGAGATTGAGCGAGTTGGTGTGCCCGTTGTTGTTGGCCGCGTCGATCATCAAAAGCGACTTCGAGAGATAGTAGTAGGTGCGCGCGGTGATGGTCGTTTTACGTGCCACCATTTCCCGGTAGAGCGCCAACACATCCGAGTTATCGTCGTAGGAGCCCTCTGTTGAGTATTCCTTCAAAAAGGGCACGAAGTGCCGTTCTGTAGAAATGTTGAGTGCGTTCGCCTTGTCGAGGTATGGGCGCGCGAGTTCTGGCTTGCGCATGCTGGTATAGTGCTTGATGATCTCCACCAAAAGCGCACCCAAATGACGCGGGCTCGCTTTGTTTTGCTCAACCTTGTTGACGATTCCGTAGATCCGCTCGGTGAGCGTTTTTCTTGTGGGTGGGTCCGTGACCTCCTTGCGCCACTGGCGGAAATTGCGCAACTGGTTGGCCAATATGAGCGAGTTTTGCATCGGCACCGCAGACTCCAATTGCGCATGGAAGGCCAAAGCTTCTGCCCGCTGGAACTGACCCATTTTCGTGAGAAACGTGAGCGCCTCACCGTAGACCTCGTCGTCGGCCAAGTCGAGTTTTTCCGCAACCGACCACACGGTGTCGAAACCTGACATCGAGTACATCAGCAGCACGAACCGGAGCACCACTTTGATCGTGCGCGGGCCCAAAAGTGGCGTCTGTGTCGCTTCCTGTTTCTGTGCCAACTCCGTGAACTCGGCCATCGCCAGCGACACGCTCATCAGGGGAAGGCGGGCCTCGAAGACCTCGAGCTGGAGCTGGGTCACGTGACTCTCGGGAATGGTGCCTTTTTCGACTTCACCCAAAAACACACGGAACCACTCCTCGGCCTTGTCCATCCGGAGAGCATTCACGTTGCTCTGTACCAACGCGAGGAAGATCGACGCGGTCGGAACAAGCTCTCGTTTCAACAATTGTGCGTACAACTGCTCCACTTCTTGGGTGGCGCCGATCGACGCCAAGGCGCCCATCACTACGGAGTAGTGCACCACATAGGGCAAGTTGCCGCGCCCGTACATATCCTCGAATTGTTTCTGGAGCAATTTCCAGTCCTTGGTGCGCTCACTGGACCGTAAAAGAAGTGCGATCTGCGCGTCGTCTTGCAACGGTTTGTTTGCCGCGTAGAGCGCGAGTGCCTGGTCGTACGCGCGTAGTTTTATGCTCGCAAGCATCGCCGAGGTCAAATCTAGCTTTGAGCGGTGTTCTGTGGGGTTCGGAAGGACATTCGACGGTTCTAGTATATCGTTTTTGGCCTCCCACAGAACGAGCGCAAAATGTGGGTAGATCTCGGCAGACGCGCGGGAAATCGCCAGGAGCACGTCCGACGTTTCGGCCAAGGAACCAATGTTCAATAGAACAGCGGAAATCCGCTCGATTTTTGCTAGAGCCGCCGGTTCAGAATCAGTTTTCCCGAGCATGGTCAATGCCCGCCTGTACACGTGGAAATGCGGCGATTTTGCCACGAGAGCCGTGTCCTCGATGTCCCTGTATCCCTCCACTAGTGCTGCCACCGCCGAGTCCACGTTGTCCGCGGTGTCCAGGTACAAAAGTGCCTTAGTTACCAAAAGTGCCACCATCTTGTGTTTCTGTTCCCGCAGATAATTCAGTTTTTGTAAAAACACTTTGAAACTCAGCCTGTCGTACCGATAAATATTTCCCGAAGCCGAGGGCTGGATTGTGTCCATGGCGGTCATGGCCCACAGCCGAAAAGACGCCGGTTTGTGTACTAATAACGGCGACATGAGCTCGGAATACGCCGCAAAGTCGCCGCGATTGAGCATGATATGAATGATCCGGTCCTGAACTTCTAGAAAAGTGTTTCTGATAGGCGCCAACAGCTCTACGTTGCGGCACTGGAAAAACACAATGCTCCAAGCATCGACGAGAAAGTCATAAGCCGCGTCAGAGTAGGTACTGGTGGCCCAATCGATCGCGGAAACCACGAGCAGTTGCATAGCGCGTGTGTCTTGCGCCAGAAGCTTTCCCGTGTGTATTTTGTCCAAGATCTCGGCGGCTAGCGCCGGGTCTGCGAGCACCCTTTCGATGTCCCTTATGCGGACGCCCGTATCACGAAAATAATTCGGATTCACATCGGGCTTGAGGGCAGCAATGGTTTTGCGGGGCCGAAAATGTGGATTCTCATCAAGATTCGGCTCCAAGGAGCTTCCTGTGGGCGAGTCTGGCTCGTCCAAACTCGTTCGCGAGCTATGTAGACAGCGACATGCGAATTTCGGGCCAAAATGGGCGCTAGCTGGCCGCGATTTCGGGGCAATATGTGTAATGGACAGGTGCCGATGCAAAGATGCTATTATTCGGGCATGAAAGTGTGTTCTTGCGGCAGATCTGGAACCTCGTAGTAGACATCGGAGCATTTCTCATGCTACTATAGAATAGGTGAGGCGATGCTAGTCAATGAGCGGCGACGTAGCTCCTCTTCGCCCAAATTTATGCTAATTATGCAGAGTGAAGACAGAATATCAACCTGAATATTCGTGGCTGCAACTTGGGCCGGCTTCAAGGAATTGTGGCTGAAATGCTTCCGTTAAATTTCTCGTATATGTCAAACGGCGAGTTTTTCAAGTATTGTCGCAGCATAGGTGAGCAGATGAGGCCCGCAATCGACATTGTGGGTTTACATGCAGGAAGTTCACTTGAAGTTCAACGAAACGTATAATTTCGAAGAATATTAGATGAGCCCTAGATTTTGAAAAAGTGGGATTGAAGTTGAGGGCTATAACACCCGCTCAACTCTCTGTTTCGGTCTCGTTTGATGTGGAAGCCCTATTCAAAGAGAGAAAGCGGCATGAATGGGCCAAGTAGACCTGATATTTTTGGTTACTTATTTACCTCGAGCGTTGAGCATCATGGAAAATTCTCTTGGGGATGCAAAGGCACGAAGAAGTCCAAAAACGTGAATGCTTCAATAAACACCGAAACTCCGTATAGTGTGTACCTGAACAACTCTGGTGAACCGGTTTAACGAGATTTGGATTACGAAAACAGAGGGAGTCCGAACCTAAAAACGAACCTTTCCAAAATCAAACACTCCACAGTATCCCAAATGTTATCAAAAAGTTCAGAGATTAATTGGTCTCGCTCGCAAACAAAGAAAGATGAAACCACGCGTGTTCCTTGTTTTCCATCAGAGTCATTAAATCAGTTTTTTTGTTGTGTAGTCACCGAGGCAGAACCTCTAGTACAGTGTGAATAAAATGGTATCATCATAGAAAAACAAGCAACACCGTGTGAATATCATTAAATGGGTTTATGAGTTCAAACCTTGAATGTTAGAAATGAAACAAAGGGTCAAAAAAGAAAAGAAGAAAAGTTTACTCTTGGACTATCGGCATTCAGTGAAACGACCTATCATCACCTCCTTCACTCCAGCACCTCAAAAATTTGTACACAAAGGCACGACTCCTTCCCTTAATTGTACAAGGAAGGGGAACGAGGGGCTAAACTATGTCCGCCCGGTCACATGTATCATCATAAAGCCAGTCAGAGAAAAGGTTTAAATATGAGAAACATACTCTTAAATGTTAGTACGTAAGTAAAAACAACTTTGATAAAGACGACTCATACAAGGCTGAAACTTAACGATAATGCATTTGTCAACCCGGAGAATTCAGTTGGAACAATTGGTATAGTGCAAATAATCTTCGAAGTCTTTTCCTGAAAGCCACATACCGTTCAATGATGCCCACATAATGTAACCTATAGATGAAGAAAAAGAGAAAAAGGGAGAGAAAAAATATGGGACCGCGCGAGCTTATATAGGCCAGTGTTATATGCAGGTTAAGATGATACGCGAGTACGCCTTGGACTTAGGGCTCCGCTTGGTCAAGCATTGATTTTAGAAATATGTTTGCGACCCTATTGTAGTTGAATAGCGAGCTCAGCAATTTGAGTGATTACTGAGCTTGATGCGTATTCGGATTTGTCTTGGAATATATCATCTGCAGATTTAAGAATTCATGTGTCTGCTGTTTCAAGTCAAAGCTGGTGAGACATCACTTCCTCTCCTCGTGGATGGCCGTACTGCCACATCGTAAACTGCTTTCTCAAACGCATTCCAAACCAGTCCAAACCTCATGCTATCCCGAAAAACAGAAACTTGATCACTACCGCAAACGCCAAGTGGGCCAATACTACCGCCAAAAGAAGCATTTGATGCTGCTTCTGGGCTCCAATTCCCTCTTCTTCTGCTCCCGCCAAAGCATTCTGTATCACAATTGGCCGCACCTTTAAGAGAACACTCAAGCCAGAAAGAACTGCGCTCACAGCCACAAGTGCCCATTGTGCTATATTCAAGGCAAAGTGATGTTTGGAACTGCTGACAAACACAGCCAAGACGACATTGGCCGCGGTGGTTGGAATCCAGAGCACATTGGCATAGCTGTATATCGAAATGAGCCTCGTGAGCGAAAGCCGGTGTGTGTAATGTAACACCCAAGTGGTGACAATGTACAAGATTAATGGCACAAGAACCGTATACCCGTAGAAGATGGAGATCAGCAACGTGAGAAGCTGAAAGTTGTACTCATACTTTGCAGCATCCTTGGACGCATGGAGCCATTGCGCTAGCAAATTGGAGCATGTGGCAGAAACAAACATGAGGTAGACAAGCGTGGCATTGATCCAGATAAAGCCATAAAGCTCTGTGGGAGCATCTTCGTCAGAAGGCGTCGACACCACTGAGGAATGGTTGAACGGGTTCAATGCCAAGATGATTTTGCCGATGAAGTCGTTGGTGTTGATATTGAAAAAGCGACTATAGAAACCGGCCTGATAAAACCCGTTGGCTGGCTTGGAATTGCTCAGGCTCGCTTCTTGCGGCACTGTCTGCTGTCGGTCATGAAGAGTTTCTGAGTGTTAGTAATCCATCATGGGCTTTAATTTCTCTGCTTGGAGAAACTTGGTGTGTATGTGATCAGAACGTACCATTTGTCTGGGAAGGAACCGGTGAGTCTGGCTCAATTAACTAAAGGGTTAGTAAATGAGCATTTCTTCATTTTTGCGAGAAACTATACATACGTCTGGCTGAACGGCTGTGTAGGCGGCCATGTGGAAGATTAGGGCTCGACAATTGTGTCGATAATTGCGTCGATAATTGCGTCGATAATCGTGGGGCTCAATCAAGGCGCCTCGAAGATAGCCGTGGCGTGTACGCACAGGGTGTTGAATCACGTGGTCGGATCCGATACAAAATTTGGTTGTTCGCGCGTGCAAAGTGGGATCAACATGCTGGAGTAACAGGGACGACAGATGAGGCATGGGTCTGTGCAGTATAATCATTTCGGCTCGTGGCTGGCTCAGGTGACTCGAATAATGTTCTCGAGTCACCTTAGCCCATGAACCTTTCTTTCAAGTCAGGCATCGCTACTCACATCAGACCATAGACCACTGACAGTCACCCTCGAGTCGATCCTTTGCGGGATCAACTTGCCTGCATTCTCTACAGTCTCGAGATCGTTCATCGCCATAGCATGACTCACGTCTCTTCTCAGAGAGAGCCGTGTATCTGCAGTTTTCATTTGCAGATCACTGAACTCAGACAGTGGAACAGGCTCGGTGACAACGAATTTTGGAAGATTTCTTGCGTTGGCCGCGACTGCCCCATTTGACACCTTATCCCCTGAGTGCTGTTGCATTGGCACAAAGTTCTGGCCTCGGGGGCCCCCAGCTGCCAAGCGACGAATGGAGCCCTTTTCGGAAGACACTTCTGAGTTTTGATCATCGTACGTCTCACGCGACTCGTCTTCCTCTTCATCATCATCATCCTCATCGTCTTCGTCATCCTCAGCCTCCATCTCAGCAGACTTCATCTCGTCTTCTGCAATGAGCTCCTCAGTAATCTGAAGCGGAAACGGAATGCCCTCGGACGGGTTGTGGTCTTCGTGCACGAACACGACCAAGATCATGCCTGCGAAACTGACCCCAGCGAGCACGAAGAAAAGTATAAATGGGCGCAAGTTCGAAAGCCCGACCGCCAATGCAGCTGCCAACGTGTCAACTGTGTATGCCGTGGAAACAGCGGCAGAAACGCCCCTCGCTCGCGCGTGGCTCGGAAGAAGCTCGATTGCGAACGTCATAGCCAGCGCCGCAACGAGTAATGACGTGACAGAGAAAGCCAAGCCGAGAAGCGCCATCACAGAAGAGGCAGGAACGAGCCGGACTCGATCCGGGGGTGCATAAATTCTAGCGGAGGGTGCTCGCTCAGCGTATCTGAAACTAGTTGAGCCCAAGATCGAGAATGCGACCGTGAGAAGGAAAAACCCATAGGCAAGCATGTCCTTGCGCCTAGAGCTCTTCATAACCCATACAGAGAGACAGGCAAAGAAAAACTGGAGACCAAGGAATGCGGCTGCGAGCGTCTCGAACATCGGAGGATTTACGCGGCAAAACTCCAATGCATAATACCGTACGTGCGTGATGCTCAAGACACAACACGTGCGTGCCATAAATTGAACCGCCAAGCCGAAGAGAAACCGGGCTCGGATAGTTTTGGCGAATAGACCAGCGAACTTGATAGGCCTCAAAGGTACCGACGTGAGCGACACGTGTCGGTGCCGCACGAGGCGGTCGAGCACGGCTGTCGCCTGGTCCCAGTCCCCCTTTCGAGCAAGGTACACAGGGGTCTCGGGAAAACAGAAGGAAGTGGAAAAGACCAATACCCCCCAAAAGATTTCGGCGAGCCAGCAATAGTGGAAAGCTGTGGGTGAGCTGGCGAGCGACGTACGGAGTAGCACACCCAATCCAAACATTGTCGCTTCGCCCAAGACACCAAAGGCCGCGGCCCACCCGATCGCCAGCAGCCGATGCGGGGTTGCCAATACCTCAAAAATATAAAGTGGTGCACTCACGCTGACAATGCCGAGGCCGAATCCCTTGACAAGCTTGCACAACACAATATAAACGTTTTGTGGGGCGAAGAACGAAACGAGGCACCCGAGACACCAAAGGACACATGCGAAGCGTGTCATGATTTGGACTCCAAACCTGTCGCAGAGAGAGCCCGCAAATAGGGAAGACACTAGATGTTAGTAGATCCTTGAGAGACGTTTTGTCAGAGAAGATGCACTGATGCTACATGTGTGAAGGAGGGGGAAGTTTGAGAGCGAGTATTATGAAATACGCCAGCAGCTCACACTGGAAGCAAGGCCATTATTCTCGTATGGTTTTGATTTTCAGAGACGGCAGGTAATTCTGATCTTTTTATTTTGATCCCTCTGTACTGTCCCGAGAAACTACATCCTTTTGGTGTCCAAGGAGCCCAACTATCAAGTCCTTCATCGTTAGGTAACCCCACCATTCGGTAACCCCACCATTAGGTAACCCCACCATTGAAAATATCCATCATGGCAAACAATGAACCCCAAACGAACAAAGAAACATACCCGCTGCCCCTAAAGAACACGCGCCTACTAGCATTGCCACGCCTATGAAGGAGGTCTGGGCGAAGACCTGGCCCAATCGCTCATTGGCCAGAAAGGCAAGAAGCGTTGCGCGATCCAGAGTCAAGAGAAATCCGTAGAAAGCAGGGATCAAGATAAGCGCTTTATAGTGGAACATTCTTGCTGGTTTGGACATCGTTACTTTTTGTATAGTGGTGGGTGCAAAAATGCGGCGGTGGAAAAGTGTTTGGGTGTGGGTGCGAATTTGCACCCAAAATTACAAAAAAGAGAGACGGAGATAAAGAGAGAGCGGATAGAAGATGAGCGGAAAAAGTGCATCCAGAATTCAGGCTACACCTCGATTGGTCTCAACAAGGATTACTGCTATCAATTTTTCACAGTCTATTCCATTTTCTTATATACATCTTATTATAGGACGCTACGGGCGTCTTTCACCCACGCCCTTTGATGGCCGAAAGTAAAAGTACAAAACCTACATTCGGCAGCTATCAGTAACTATCAGTACATATCAGCAGTGATGATATTGTCTGCAATTTTTCAGGTAATTGGAAACAAATAAAACATTCAAAAAAATTAAGAGTAATAAGCGAACTCAAAAAAGTCACGCTTCGGCGAGTATGCAAACCACAAATGGGAACCATGCCACGCTTGCTAGCAGAGCTGAAGAAGCACAATCTCCCAGATCTTCAATGGAATTATCTCCTTCTTCTAGGTCCTGGACTCTAGACTCTGTCCTGTACCAGTTCACGCCTTCTTGTGGCATCTGCTAAGTCTTCTTCGGCGTTGTGATACACAGACGTGGCAGCAGAAATGTGCGCAGCCGGCCAAGTGTCAGTACGCCTTATCTCCGACATTTCTAACGTTTCTGCAGAAGCACCTTCAAGAACTGCAGATCTGGGGTTTCCAGTTTCACTGGTCGTCTCGGTTTCTTGTTCGTTATTGGCACCTGTAGTTTCCCGAGAAGCCTGCTCCTCTTGGTACACGGTGATCACGGCCCAGTTGTACAAATCTTTCGTTGAGATCCCCATCAATCTCCATAAAATCTTTTTAAAGATATTCCCGTATTTCTTCTTCGAAAGCACTTTTGCTTTAGCATCCAAATCGTATTGCGGATACTCGTCCAAGAGAACTCTCACCCTTTCTGAAAGAGAAATGAGCTCGTTGAAGAGTGTCTGGATGTTTGCATCACGGCGTATAACGTCATAGTTGATGTCTTGAAGTAAATCTGAGAGTTCAACACCTTCTATCTGTGCAAAATCTTGCGGTTCGGTAGTCGGGGGATTGGCGGGTGGACTGGTTTTCTCCGCGAGAAATATATGGATACTTGAGATAATTCGAGATATTTCATTGAGTTCTGGAATAACCTCATGTCGAATAGCCCCTAAAGATTTTAAGATTGCAGTCATTCCAATCGTTGTTAGCAGGAGCTAATTCTTTTTGGTATCGCGTCTGCCATTTGAGAGAAAACGCTTTCCCCGGTGCCGACATAGCTGACGTAGCAAAATAGTCGGCGATCTGGGATTTCATGGACTAATAACGTTTGGAAATCTCAACAGGGTATTGCTTCCTGCGCTCAACGGGCTCATTAACATACCTCTCTAACACGTGCTCATTGGTCATATCATCTTCCAAATCCGAAGAATCAACGTCTCAAGCCATCAGAAGGATCCCGTGGCTCCTCGCTGGGACCTTCTACTTCGACTTCTTCTAAGTTAGCCAGATACTGAGAATAACCTTCATAGACGTAATTTTGATCGCGTAAACTTCCTGCTCTGGTACACAAAATTTCTGAAACCTTCAATTTCCGTCGTGGATCACTTTCCAAAGTTTCCACGACTATGATCTGCTGATGAAGGTAGTTTTCAAATCTGTTAATACATGTTGAAAGAAGATGAACTCGGTCCAATCAAGAATTCGAAGCACTTGTCACGAACTCTTTGAGAATGGTTTCCAATTGAGTGATCGAATACGTTCTCCTTTTTGATTATTTTATAGTCATCAAAGGATCTATCTCCGAAACTGATCCAAGAATCCATGGTGAAGTTCACAGCCTCATTGAAGTTAAAGCCACTGTTGAACCCAGCGTGGTATACTCTGGGAAATCTGACGACAAGCTCATTAGGGTTTTGATCGGCGTATAAACAAGGTATTCCTATCCCAGCAATACGATACCGAGGTAATATGGTTAGAGGCGGTCGATGCTTTCGTCATGTAGTGGGAAGTATTGATAGATCTCGTTAATAGCCTCTCGTAAATGAGTCTGAGCAGCGCGACGCGTTCAGCAAGGCACGCAATATTCAAAAGTTTAGCGCTAGCCCTCGGTGCTGACAGCGTAGACAATATGGACCACACTTGTTTCACCCCAATATACTTGGACTTCAGCAGCTATGGTAAAACCCAAGCAAGTATTAGTGTACCTGCATATAAACCTCAATCGCTGTATGGCGTACGTACTCTGTGGCAGAGAGCGTACGCGATTTGCTCTCACTGCCTTTCTCACTGAGCGAGGATATCCAGATATCGAGGAAATGGGTGGTTTTCTTTATGAAGTGAATTCCTTGAAGTGTAAAAGATTATATTAATTGGTGGGTCTGATAGAGAATTTCGAGATTATCATACCCATGTAGATAAAAATTTTTATTCTTAGTTTTTTTGACCAAAACTTGGCTCTAAAAAAATTGGAAAAAATTACTCAACGCGCATTACTTTGTGATCGGTTAGATTTAGCCAAAAGATACAAATCACTAGTTTTTTTTGATACAATTTCCTTGATTTTGGCTAAAGCTTCAATTAAATAAATGCCAAGTATGTAATTCCTTCAAGTACCTGTTTTGCCTAATATATTCTTCATAGCTCTGAGTATCTGTGGTGAGCTCCCATAACTCTTTACACGTAATTTTATCCACTTGTCGAGGTTTTATTGTAATCGCGTCGCACTCGATGTGAGACCTGGCCATACCCCTCTGACAAATAATCTGTAACATGAAAATTCGTTAATTTTTAATTTGGTTTTCATGGTCCAAAAAAGTCGCATCCTTTTTAGGCATTTCTGTGTTATGATAATATCAACACAATTGAATTTGTGTTGCAAATGATGTGAGGCGAAAATACACCCCCAACATCCAGCCATGCAACTATGTGAAAATGAATGTATGGTTTCACAAAGAAATTGATTTTCTATGAGCAGACCCATGAAAGTTTTTCAACATGACAAAATACTTGCATTATCATATTAGAAGACCGCTACACAGCACACGGTTATGTGCAGGTCGCCTACCCCAACAGTTTAGGCCCTGGCGATTTCAGTCCAAAGCTACTTAAAATTTGTAATACTTTCCACGATACGAGCGAGTTCTGCAAGCATTGCTAGATCCTGTTTTTTTAATTTACTAGTTCTTCTTGAGACCAAAAGTAACGACCCCTAATTTTAGTGTGCCAAGGCCTATCTGGGCACGGTTATGGTATCTATCCACTAATTCCCATCAACACGGCACAGTTGTGACCACAAAAGCCTTCGATCAAGACGAAATTTGAACACAAGAGTATTCGTTGAAGTGTTTCGAATGTATATTGCCTTTCTAGCGGTCCTCCTTCATGAGCGTTTCCGTTACATCACCTCAGTCTCCATGTGCCACTTGTTTCATCCCAAACACTGTCAAAAATTACGATATCTAGTGCTTTACTCTAAATTTCATATTAATTTCTATGATTCTCAAAAAAACGTCCATTATACGTCTCGTTTTCATTCCATTCGCCCTTCCAGAACCACCAGCCATCACTGCACGTGACCATCAGTCACGTGCCGCAAACATCACCACCGCCCTCTTACCACCAAATTAATAAACCTTGATCCCCAGCCAACTTCCCCCGCAATGGAGCTTGACTCTGGCGATCTACCGAGAAGCAATCAGAATGACGCTCACTCCCTATCTGGTCTCTTTTTTGCAGACCCCGTGCGGCCGGTGCCCAACACGTACGTCAAGAAAACGATTTTGCAGTCGCCTATAATACGTTTGATTGTGCCCCAATTCTCCGTGTGCGTGACAAAGCCCCTTGCAGGGCTCCCGAGCTCATACACGAGCGAAGAAAGGGACCAGACATGGGTTCCGCCCGAGCAGGATTCGTATTTCAACGACGATATGAGCGAGGACGAGGCAATGCTCGATTGGGGCAACCATACCAGATCTACAAACGCATCCCAGGACGATATTATGGAGGAAAAGGTAGATCGGTACGTGGATATCGAGGTTGTCGTAAAACACACGCTGTTGCTCGTGGCCGGCGCCGAGTTCCCGCTCACAGCATCCGTGACTGCCGCCGAGGTCGTGCCCTGCCCAAAACCACTGCCCGCCGAACAATCGATCCTCCTTGCCCTCTCGTCCGGGTTTCAGCTCCTCGTCCGCATTTGGAAGGTGCCCCGCTCGCTAGCAGACCCCCAGGTAGCACCGAGACTGCAGGCTATACCCGAAACAACCACCTCTCACATTTTCAAACCTTTTGTGGTGCAATGGTGGAGGCGATCCTTGACGAACCGTGGTGGTCTTGCGTGCCTGGCGCTTAGCGTTCATCCAGGGGGTCTTGCGGTGGCAGCCACGTTTCCGGAACCGGTGATGCGGATCCATATGGTCGAAAATACTAAATTCGGCGCCCAGCTTCTGCCACACCTCAATATTCCGGTCCAGGGTGTGGTTCTCCACACTTGCTTTGCAGCCCCAGTCGAGGCGCTCGGCGCCGACAACCACGTTGTCTTTTTGGCCGTCGTTTTTACTAATCTGCGGCGCCTAGCGCTCTCGTTATACAGCTGGTATGCTTCTGAGCCACTTATAGGGAACATCCAGAAGACCACGCTCCCTCTCAAGGACACGTTTCGGTTTCCGGTGATGGTGGTGCCGCTTGCGGAAAACAGCAGCTTCTTGTTCGTGTATCCGGACGAATTTGTCATCGTTACAGTGAACAACATTTGGTCCGCGGACTATTCGTTTCTGAAGTTCGCTTACGACGGCAGCTTTCCCACCAGCTTCTACATTGCGCCCAAAGACGCATCGCAGGCGCCAGACGCGTCGCTGCCGCCTACGGACGAGGTGTTCTTGGCGTCTGAAAACGGGGTGATCTATTCTGTTGTTGTGACCGAAAATAAGGCGCTCACGTGCCGCCCCATCCTACGAGTGGCGGACCCGATCTCGACGTTCACACTCAACCACAGTGCTGAAAGCGACGGGTTCATTCTCAGTTTCGCGAGTGATACGGCGGGTGCCAAGGTGCTCTACTTCAGCTCACTAATACAATCCGACCCACGAATTTCCGCGTCAAAAACAGATAAAATTGCCTACACGGAGGCCACGCTACTCAAGGATTTCCGAAACTGGGCCCCCATTATCGATGTGCTGGTAGTGGACGCGCCCAATCTCCGGAATTCTATCTCCGAATCGGCACAGGAAATGTGGGCCCTCACAGGGACGGGGAAACGCACCAAATTGTCTCATTTGCGCCTGGGATACGCTGTGAAACGTGAACTGCGCGTTTTCGATGGCCTCCGGAAAGCCGGTAGAGTGCATTTTTTGTCGAAGGAAGGAGCACAGTACTTGGTGTGCTCGATGCCATTTGAAACAAGCGTGTTTCAGTACGTGCCGGAGATCGACGACCCTGAAACCGGGTCCGAGAGCGAGACTCCAGAAGATTTCGAACCGATACTCGAAGTCAATAATGCGCTGATTTTGTCGGACGCTCCCACGCTCTGCTGTGCGTTTTTGCCTCATTCCGATACACTCTATCAGTTCACACGCAACGGTATTACTGCCTCAAATATGGACCATTGCAAGTCCGTGATGTTTGATGACCATGAGATCCTTTTCGCCGAGATGTTTGAGAATATCGCAGCGCTTGCTGTGGAGAAAGAGGGGGCTGTCACCGTCGAAGTTGTTCGTCTAGCGGATACCGCACAACTCGAATCCGAAGGCAGCCTTGTGTTGGATAACTCCAACTTCCACGTTTTATGTTCCATCCCAGGCACTATCCAACTAAGCACCATGAAAATGTTTACCACCAAAGATCTGGTTTTGATAGTGTGTGGTACGTTTCTGGGCTTTCTTGATATGTTCAGGGTGGATGTTGCTTCTGGCCAGTACACGGCCTTATTTCTGCTTGATTTAAACCAATACTCATCTGAATCGACGCCCAGCGATACGTCCATTATTGCTCACGATGCGGTGTTCTCGTATCCAAGAAGCAAGCTATACGTGGGGTCAAAATCTGGGCACTACATTGAACTTGATCTTTTCGAACACAGACCACCCGAATTGGCGCAAATATTGTCTCTCGGCACTACCCCGGTATCGATATTGCTCAGCAACGACCACCACTTTCTATTTGTGATTATGCGCAACGTGTGGGTGTTCAACTTTTACTGTTCGTCGAAACCAAGCCGCGTTAGTTTCGAGGAAAGAATCGAAAAGCCGGTGCTTCTGATGACCGAGCTTCCGACACAGGAACAACAGCACCTCCGTTTTGCGTTTTTGCGTGAAGATGGTTTGACAATCGGGTCGGTGTTCTGCCACGAAAAGCCTCTTTTGAGACAACTCAATATCCACGAACCGGCGAAAAAGCTCGTGCATTTGGACACGGTCAATATTTTCGTGTTGTTGTGCAACTCGAAGACGCAACACACAAGACTCATGTTTGCGGACCGGAAGCAGTTCCGGTTGCTCCCTTCGATGGAGATCGATGCTAAATCCGCCTCTGAGAGAAAAGACGCGATTTTTGGCCCCAGGGAAACGCCTCTCTGTGCGATGATCTGGCGTATATCCCGGAACGGACGCGTCTCCAAGAAACTCATAGTGGGAACCTCGATTGCCGAAAAGACAGGCAACTTGAAAATCCTAGATATCAGCAAGGTCGTGGTGGAAGGCGCAAAAACGCCCTCGGTCAAGGTGGTCGAGTTGATGTCCATAGCCACAAACGAGCCCGTATCTTCGATACAGCAGCTTGGATCCAAAATATTTTATTCCGTTGGCCGGCACGTGTACTTCACATCGTACAGCCTTGAGCAGAAAAAGTTCACCCCAGTGGTGTTGCTTGAAAAGCTCCATTCGGAGATTACCAATTTAGGCGTCGCTGGCGACGACACGCTATTGGTTAACACGTACGGACACTCGG
Organism: Metschnikowia corniflorae; assembly: GCA_030581935.1. Lineage (NCBI taxonomy): Eukaryota > Fungi > Ascomycota > Pichiomycetes > Serinales > Metschnikowiaceae > Metschnikowia > Metschnikowia corniflorae. The sequence goes on along the minus strand of JAKTWD010000553.1, from coordinate 44,139 downwards.
TGCTAGCGTTCAAATACTTGGGGTACGGGAAGGCGTCGGACTTATCGGAGGATTACCATGGCACCGGAGATGATCTCGAATTGGCGTTCAAAGACCCCGTGACCCGGAGTTTGGCGAATGCCACTGGTATTGGCGGCAAGTACGTTGGCGGCGATAAGCTCTTTTCAGCCCTTCGGGTCTTGGACCCGAAAGTGTCTGCTCCCTCCGCCTGTTTCACATTCAAACTCAGCATGATTCCACGCGTATTTGCCACGGGGCTTAGCTCCTTTTGGAACAGAGATCAGGGGTCAACGGACCAAATCTGTTGCGTCGGCGTCAACGGACAAATCGTGTTGGTACGCCCGGTCTCCGATGACAGCGATGAGATTCGTGCGTTGGCCAGAAACTTGGCAAAGGAGCACGGACTTACCGAAACAAATCCGTTGGAATCCATCATGGATATCTTGCTCCGCCCGTTTTTGAGCAAAGTCACCGGAAAGGGGTTCCACACGATCTACAAGCCGTTTTTCGGTTTCTCTGAGAACCTGGGCCTTACCATCGACTACGACGTGGATGAGCTTTCCAGGGCAAGCCAGTGCGGCTTCCTTCTATAAATTTAACCATATATGATGATAGAGCAATGAGGCCGACACAGCAATCGAAGAACGCTCAAAATCGTGAGTGCAAAGGGACCCGCCCTCTGTCTTTACTCTGTAATTTCTGAACCATTCGAGTTACTCGAAGGCGTCTTCAGAAGTGATTCTGCTTCTGTCGCTGCATGGTCGAGTCTTCTGCGCTGTCTTTGTTGCCTGAACTCGGCGGCTCTGCTGGAGCGGTCCGAATCCGAATCGGCACTGTCACCTTTTCGGAACTCCTGTAAAAGATTTCTTGCTCTAGCACCGACATCTTGATCCCCTACCTCAGGAATAGACTCTGCACTTTCTCCTTTCACCGGACTCTGTTCTTGACTAGAAGCACATGTACCATTCGATGGTTTTCCTATGAGATGCTTTTTCATCAACGCCCTTTTCCGTGCTGTAATACCCTCCTCACGATCCGGCCCAGCGGCCTTCAATTTCTCGAGAAGAGAATCCATGACGTTCTCTGGGTCCGAGTCGGGGGTTTCTTGCTTTTCCTCGGCCTGCTTCTTCATGGTACCGAGCAAGTTCTTTCTTTTCTCAAGCATCCTCTCCTCTTCCTCCTTTCTCAAGTTATCTGCCCGCGCCTTCTTAAACTCAGTCATGAAATTTGTGAACTTGCTGAAGAACGAGTTGCGGACGAACGAATCTGTCGGATCTTCTCCAAATTGACGCATTAACGTATCAAACTCTTTGAAAGTGTAGTTCGCTTGGTCCAAGACCATTTGCGCTTTTCTCTGGGCTCTGGGTAAAGCAGGGGTGATTTCTTTCAACACACGATCCTGCGGATGAAATTTGGAAACATCGCTCAAGTTTCCAACATCTATTGAGCTTTGCACGTTCTTTATCAGTTGTGCGTACTCGCGCGCATCACTGGCGATTCCTTCAATGGAAAATTTGGCGACATCAAAGCACACCAGAAGGTCCTCCAAGAAACCCATGAGCTCCGGGTAATTTATCCTGATGGTTTTCTCGACGTAGTGCAAGAAGGACATGCTGTTTTTCTCGTCTTTGACAAACCCAAGCCTCAGAAGCGACCCAAGCTTGAACCCCTTGGCTTGCTTGTTGCTATCGTTCATGAAATTACCCACCGCGAGAATAATATCGAAGATCCTGCGCAAGTGCTTCGACTCTTTGATACTCGTGACTGCTGCGTCTATGGCTCTTAATCTCTTCACTAAATCCTCGTAGTCTTTCACGTAGGTCGACATTGTTTTCAATGACCTGATTCTCGACTTCCAGTAGTGCTGCAAGTTGTAGACCAACTCCAAGTAAATTCGATCTGGCCGCTCCAAGTCATTGGGGTCCTTTTCTGGTTTGACAATCTCGTCTGATTCGTAATTTGTCGAATATGGCTGCAAACTGATGGCCAAACTGCTGGGCACCTCCACAATGTCATCTTTCGAGAGAAACTCAAGTACTGCGGCGTTCTCCATGACATCTTTGTCACACCTCAAGATCTTGGTGACAACCTCGACATCAGGCAAAGAATTGAAGTGGTGCAAGTTGATCCCAAACTGTTGGGCGATGTCCCGAGCCAAAAACGATATTCTCGCCATGTCGCTCTTCTTCTTGCGAGCCAATTTCTTGGCGTCTTTCAAGACAAATATGCTCTCGATCTCGTCGAGAATACCCTTGCCCATCAAGTCCGAAGCAATTGTCAATGGCTCGGAGTTCTTCCAGAAAGAGCTCGACATGTGATCCTCGACTTTCTCCCAGTGTAACTGCTTCAACCTACTCTTTGGTCGAGGGTAGTTGTCGACAGGAAGCTCAACAGCAATAGGCATCTTGGGCGAAGCCTTTTGCATCGGGAAAGGCGGCGGAGGAGGCGGTGGTGGTGGCGCCCCTTTGCCAAAAACAGGGGGAAGCGGCGGCGGTGGAGGAGGAGGAGCACCTCCTAAAGACATTGGCAACGGTGGCGGTGGAGGAGGAGGAGGTGCACCACCGAATAAAGTTGGGGGCATTGGTGGAGGAGGGGGAGGTGGGGGAGGAGGAGCACCACCTTTTTCAGTCTCAACTGGGGCTTCTTTAGATACAGCAGCCTTGGTCGGACTTTGTTCCAAAACAGGCGCCTGTATTGCCACGCTATCCTCAAAGCCTTCATCGTCGTGGGACTCATTAATAGCCTCGGCCTTGTTCACCTTGGAAGTCAATTCTCTCAAGAACTTGGGGTCCATTGAACTGACGGTGGACATTCTGTTTGACCTGTAGTCCTTTACAGGGCTGCTCGAAGACTTCACGGCGGCCTCGTCCGTTTGAACCTGGCCTTGCGTGTATTTCTTTTGAATCTTTTCAAATGTCTCGCCGGACACTGAGAGAGACGATCTCGAGGACGACGGTTTCGTTTCGAGCGCCTTGAGCTTCGAGCGCAAATCGCTCTTCAAGCGCTCAACTTCCTGTAGCTCTTGCTGGAGCTTAGACTTCACCGAGGAGTCGACTATACTATGCAATGCTGCGGGGTCGCGCTCGGAAAGGTCGAAATCAATGTTGAAGTCCTTGAAGTTGGTTTCGAGTTCGCGCAACCGCTCCATGGCCATGAACTTCTGCTTAGCGAAAAGACTGCTGTTGTTGAACTTCATGATATCGTTGGACTCGCTCTGCAACGACGAGAGTTGCTTCCGGAGTTTTGATAGTTTTTCCACGTCGTCTTCGCGCATGCCTCGCTTAGGACCCATGTCCACCGGCTCCTCGTCTTCTTCAACCTCACTTTCAACATCCTCCTCTTCCATTTCACTCTCCTGCTCCTCTTGAGCAATCTGGTTGAGAAGAGCTGGCTTTTCTGGCCGCTGGTACTGCTCAAAATCAGTCATTTCGAGCTCCCGGGCCAAGGTCTCGATATCGTTCATCTGGTCGCGCAATGCCCGAAGCCGCGCGCTGGGCTCCACCAGGCTGCCAAGCAGCTTGTTATCAAGCCGGAGCTCGGCCTTTTTGCGGTGGATCTGCTTGCGCAACTTGGTCGCGAGCTGCTCGTTGCTGGTGCGCACGGAGTATGTCGTTTTGCCGCCGTGTTTTCGCGAGGAGACCCCGCCACTGTCGAGCATGATCAAGAGCTCGCGCATCTCCGCCTCCTGCTCCTGCTTGTCGAGTAAGTTGCGGCGACGCTGCTCGTCCAACTCGTTCTGGAGGTCCTCGGCAAGCCGCCGCGTGCGTCGCATCACCAACTCCTGCTCTCGGACCTCATTGGTGAGACTGGCCACTACCCCTTCAGCACCCATCGCCACTTGCCTTGCAAGGTCGTCACGCTCCGCGGCGGCCTCCTCCGCCAACTTGCGGAACTTTTGGGCTTCGGCTTGGGCCCGCCGGTACAGCTCGTCGGTGTGGAGCCCAGCAAATACCCTATTGACCGCGACTGCGACGGCCAGGTCGTCGTCAATTCCCGCAGAACCGCCCAAGTTCTGCACGACGCCGTCCAAGAGACGCCACCCCCGCGCCGCAGCAGCCGGATCCTCGCGCGCAGCGAGCTGCGAGAGATACATGTGCTGAAGCGCACTCACAAACGATGCCTTGCCTTCAGCATCGCCGCTCGCACGCACCCCGTCCCACAACACCTGAACGAGCGCCACCGGATCGTGTAGGTCCACGTCCGAGGCGAGATTCCCCGCAGAACGCACATCGGCCTCGTCCGCGGCCGCCTGCTCGAAGTAGCGCTCACACTGTCGGGTAACCCCGTCGTAGCCCAACGTTTTGAGCAGATCAACAAGTTCCGCCAACCCGGCCGCGGTGAACTGCGCGCGCAAGCTGACCCTTGTCCCCGCGTCGGAGCCGTGCTCCACAAGCGCGTTCACGAGCACCATAGTGCTCACACAGTACTCTAGAAGCTGGTTCTCGCCCGGAACACTTCCTTCCCGGGCGGCAGCGCGGATCTCGGCACTGGCGCCAACCACTGAGTCCTGGTATGCGCCACGCCCCGCCACAGTACGCGCCACAAGCGCTAGCCACGCGGTGAAGCGCGGTTGGTCTTGAGGTGGTGCCGGCACCCGCTGGAGCGCCCGATGATCTCCAGAAGAGGCTCCGGCGAACTCATAATGTGGTCTGGAAGCGAGCGCATCAATCGCGCTGAGCACCGCGCGGAGCGTGCCGACATCCCCGGCCCCGTACACCGCCATGAACGCCAACGTGTCTGCGGCGGTTTTTCGGGTCGAAATCCGCGGCAGAAGCAACGCCCCGGCCACCGCAGACGCGTAAACGGCGGCGTCTGCCCGCGCGTGCTCGGCGCCGGCACGCTGGTTCATCACACACCGAATGCACCGCAACGCGTGCAGCTCGCGGTCAAACACGTCGTCTTCGACGGACTCAAACGCGATTTTCGCGCCGTTTTCGGCCCCGAGCTGCTCATGGATCGCTCCGAGGTACTTTGCGAGCGCAGAGCCGCCGTGGCACGGTCCGAGGAAGCGCCGCACCCAGTCTAAGGGTTCTGTTCGGAGCGACACCCAGAGATTGGCCAATTCCGCCAGGGAAACGCGGTTTGCCGCGAGCCGCCGCGCGTACGACTCCGGCGTGGCGCTGCCGTTCTGCTGCGCCCGGTGCTGCGTGCTGAGCGCGTCCTGGTGCACGAGCATCCACTTCTTATCAATCCCGTACCGCATCATCTCCTGACGGGCCGCTGCAGGCAACAGCCGGAAATCGCGCCGATCCATGAGCTCACGAAACATGCGCTCGATCTCCACGGGATTGTGTGGGCGGCGCGGTGTTGCCAGCGGCGCTGCGTTTTGTTTGGGTTGCTGCAGCGCCTGTAGGGCCATGTTAGGGCCCGGAGGGTCGGGAAAAAGGGGCTCGGGGCCACGTGACGACGGACCGGCGGCTAGCAGGCCCGATTTCCCCGCAGACGGCTGCGTGTAGAGCGAGTTCTTCGACTGCAACGACTGGAACGACTGGATGGAGTTTGTGCTCGGCTGGCGCCGCGTCGTCTCGCCCGAGTGCGTACTCCTTATGCTACGGGCGCTGCGCAGGCTGCGTAGGCTCTTATCGCTGCTGACAGAGAGCTGGTCCGAGTAGTCGGGGCCCGTTGAGGCCGAGGTTGCGTGACCACCCGCGTCTGCGGCAAATTCAGGGGCAAAGTCGCCTGTTTCGCCGCGCTTTTTGTCTCCGCGGGGCTTGCGGAGCGAGAAGAGCGACGACAGCAGCATCCGGCTCGGCGGCTGGAACTGCGCCAGGTTCTGGCGTGACGCTTTTTTTATGATTTCCGGTTCCGCATTCAGACCGCTGCCCGGCGTGTAAATCGGCGGATAGTACGCCCCCAGTTTCAGGGGTTCTTCAGCAGGCGCCAGCGGCAGCAGCAGCGCCAAATAGGGGTCTATTCGCTTGCGCAAAGACATGGTGCAGACGGGTATAACAGCTGCGAAAGCCCGGGTCCGATGTGTGTTTGGAGGGGTCGAATGCGCCAGCCAATGCGTCTAGTTTTTTTGAAAGTGCCGAGCTTTTGTCAAAGTAAGATGGTCTATGACAGTAATAATGGTCTGAATGTATGCCGGGGTGTTTTGCTCGAAAGCACTGTCTGACAGATTGGTGGTTTTTGAGACAAGTGGAGGTAGAAGCAGGCGTACGGTATGGCCCAGTGTGGGCTCGGAGGTAGTGGTTTCTGCGAGCGCCAGCCGGAGAGGCTCTGGAGCTCTGGAAACAGAAGAGATTCAGGGGTGCTCTTTCAAAAAAAAAATAATAACAATATCCGATGTGCGGAATCGTCTAAGTGATTTTATAGGAGATTGGGAGATATCAATGAATTCAATTCGTCGTATCTCGATGTGTTTGAAACATTGTGATACAATGTCTGCCTGTCGTCCTGTCTAATGGCCACTGTCTCACACGAGAGACTAAAATGGCCCGTAGTCAGGTCCCATTTCCGCGCGTCAAGAGGCGTTTTTCCGTCTCACGTGGACCAAGCCCTAACCGAAAAAGAGACATGTAGTTTTCCGCCCAGAAATCCGATAATATTTGGGATCGCGCGAGCTAATTTGAGAGTCATTTTTCTCAAAAGCCACTTTCTTTATTATTTTTTCGCCTTCAGTGTGGAAATGACTGGGGCCATATTGACGAGCTGTACTCAGAGAGGCAGAGCAGAGGCACGCAGAGGCACCAATCGCGCGGTGCGGTGCGGTTCGGTTTGGTGCGGTTCGGTGTAGTGCGGCGGCGGGCCTCAATTTAGGGCCCGCGCTGGCCCTCTGCTCAAAAGAAAATTAGCAGAATTAGGTTTTGGAAATTTGTGGCACCACCTTCAAATATCTGGGGATTTTGATGAACTTTTGAGGTTGGTCGGTGCACGATTTTGTCATTTTTTCCCCACTTTCTGACCCAGATCGGTCCTTTTATAGGGTGTATGAAACGAATAGAAGGGCCTGGAGGCCCGGAGAAGTCGGGCCCTGAAGACTCCCCACGCAAGACGCGCTTCAATTTGTTCTCTGGCTGGCTCACGCACTGTTTGCGTCATGGTGTTTTTATTTTTTTCGGAAGGACTCAGCGCGTTTAGGCTACGTGGCAGACCAGAAGCAGACGTGTCAAATATTGCGCTCCTCGAACTCGATTCATCTTTTGCTTTTTTACCATTTGGGAATTTCGCAGGTGGCAAGTTTTCAATCTGGGCAAATGCCCCTTGAGTTAGCCAGCTCGGTCCATTTTCTTCTCGCTGGTTTACGCGATCATTCCTTCCGAGTGATGCGGCGCGGCCAAAAGTTGACGTGCTTCTTTAGGTAACGTGCACACCGGTATGCTCGGACACCGGCATACTGTACTCGGAAAAGCAAGAGAGGCCCTCGGCATTAAACACGCTATAACTTCAAGAATATGACAGATATTATGCATGTTACCTAGTAAGATAAGGAAAAGTTGTTCTTTGATGTCCGGGGTTTTACATGCTCCACACCGCTTCGGGCGCTGCTTAGGTGAGCCAGTACGAGACTTCGCAGTTCTGCCTTGCAGTGTTGTTAAAGATAGAGTATTACTAATAATTACACTTTTTTTTGGTATTTGTAATATAAAAAGTATTACAATATTACAAATAATTACAAATAACTACAAATAACTAAGATAATTACAAAAAAATATAATAGATATATGAAGTTCCCGCATCGTTTGGTACGACTATGCCTGTTTTTCGCCGCAATGCACCTTCGGCCCTCATTTACTCACGCAATTTTCGATCATAGACCATTCTCGATATTATTTTGAAAATTAATTATATGCTATTCGAAAGTTGCCTTCGGTAGATCTCTACATCTTCCCTTGAATTGGAGAATTTTTTTTTTTTTTTTTTT